>VWZD01005272.1:311881-342029 GCA_013396695.1 Sakesphorus luctuosus
ACTGCCTGGGAAAACTTCACACATATATTTAAAGGATAAGAGTGTTTACAGTCATGCAATCTTAGTCTCTCAGAATCTCTCTCACGTATAGATTTTTAGTCACACAGTTCAATTAAAGACTGAACCAGCTATTATCACAATTTCAAATTTCCCCTGTGTCTCTACTAAGTATAATACATTGTGCTAGACTTAAATGTGCATTCTGAAAGGAATCCAAGCAAAGGTCAAGATCTCACAGCATCTCCAAATATATTGATTCATTAATTAAGCAATTTTTCTGTTGGAAAAGTGTCCTTTATTTCCACTTTTCATTCCTCAGGCTGCTCACCTTTAGTCCTTGCTAAGCATGATGGTACAGAGGTAAAATGAAAAGCAATAAGTCTTAAAGATAATATCAGCATTGCTAGTCAGAGTACAGAAGGAAATTTTAGCTATAGAAGAATTTGTAAGTAATAGTGATTATTAGTCAGACCATAAAATTTCGGTTGCTTTACTTATTTTATTCACCTAATTCTCAAGTACAATTGAGAATACAATTTTACTATTTTTGGTTTGCCTTTAACACTTGAAGACAATCCTCCTTCTATAAAATGATAGGAAGTGTTTCTGACTCTTTCATGTAAATAATATAATAAATACGAGCATTTAATTCCCTACTTGTAAGTAGGGATATTACTGCACATACTGTTTTTGTTTGTTTGTTTGTTTGTTTGTTTTCCTGGGGTATGTGTCAGTTTTGAATCTGTTTTTTTCACAAGATATTGAAGAAATGATTCATATAATGATTTGCAGATAAATAATTTATAACATGGTGTTAATTGGTCACTCTTTTTCATTTTGATAATCTAATCAGCATTGTAAAACTAAACTAGATACGGAATTGAGACAGAAGTGCAGAATGTTATCTACTCACACCACATAGCTATGAAACAGTTGCAAAACTTCTAAAATCCCTGATCAAGGCTTTGTTATACTCTTTTCTTCTGTAATGGTAAAATTAATGCACTGTTGTAGCACAACTGGGATGAGAAATAGCACAATTTTCTGCATCACCAATATGACTCTCTTTAGTGTAACATTTTTTTTGATTGAATTGTGAGCTAAGACCTCATTGGATTTATAAAACATGTTCCTGGAAGAGGAGATGAAGCATAACCATGAGTTATATAGTAAATGAACACATTTGTCTCTGAAAGTAACAACTGACTGCATTTTACAGGGACTATTTGACTGATGCCTTCTTCAGTGTTTGCTTTGCAAAGACTTGCAAAACATGACCTAAAGATTCAAAGAGGAAGTTAAATTAATAACATTTTAAAATAGTTTCTGATATTTATTTCTCAAACAAAAATCAAGTTGCTTGTTCTTTGAACTTCCATCAATTGTCAATGTTTTATTAAGAGTTTTCCAGGACAGTCAAAAAGGAAACCAGACCAGAACAATGGCTAATGTAAGCATTTATCTCCACTACCATGCATGCTGATAAGAAAAAAATCAAGTAACTGTCCTCTCTCATCTTTTTAATTTTCTGTTTATTACCTCCTGAAGTAATTTGCTCCATCTAACACAGAAAATTAGATATTTTGATCTGTAAATTTCCCCTTGTTCTCATCTTATTATGCCATCTTCTTTCTTTTTGTCATGTACAGAAGAACCAAATGCATTTTAATTGGTAAAAATTTTCTTTTAGATATTTTATACCTTTAAATCTAAATTTTTTTCTAACACATGTGGCAATGGAAATTTCCTTACACAAAAGAGAGTAAAACTTCTTGCAGCAGAGAGCATCTCTTGAGTTCTAAAGATATTTCATGGGTGAACAGACACAGTGTTTGGACACTTGTTTCGTTTAACTGAACCAGAATACTGTTGTCCTAATTTTTGAATTATTTTTGACATCTAATAATAGCCCCGTGTGCTTTAACTTTTAGATTTACAGTGCCAGATATAATAAATGGTACTTGGCTCTCAGAAAGTGGATATGCAGCACAATCTGGACAGAGGCCTCTGAAATGCCACCCAGGCACTGGTTATACTGAAATTCCACTGGTGAAGGGTAAGAACCCATCTCTGTGTATCCGCTTTGTCCTTTTGGAGTTCTTAGAGCATCCTTGCTGGACAGTCTCAAGCTTGGTTTAAAGTACCCCTGAGTGCCTGCTGTCTTTTGGTTATAGTTGCCCAGAGGAAACCTAATACACCCATCTTCAGGATGTGTGTGTCTGAAGCATGCAGACTTGACAGGAGTGGCAAATTTCAGTTCTCTTGAAATCATCTTAAATTCATAATCTCAACTCAAATATTCAATATTCAGATGGTTTTTTTGAAATCTATTTCAAAGAAACCAAAAGTGCAGCTTTAACTTCAGATCGTTCTTTCTATTAAGTGTATAGTTGATGTAATTTTTGAAACTGGGTTAATTACTGTTTCTAAGTAAACTATTAGTAAAACTCAATTGATTTCATTGGAGTCTTGTGTCTCTGACCATGCAGCCTTGAAGAAAATGTGGTGTGACAATGGGCTCCTCTTTGCTGCTGAGTGCCTCTTTTTCAGTTTTTCTGCCTTAACCCAGTCCAGTGCATAAAAGAGATGAGAGATGGTGTTTGGACATGAAAAGTTCATTTAACAGAATCAGTACTGGAATTTCTAAACACCATTTTTTTTTTTTAAAGCAGTGAGGGGTGTCTAAATGAACCTGGAAGTGCTGTCTAAATCAAAACCACTCTTAGAATATAAAACTATGTAGCCTGTCAGCATCACATTGGTATTTGCCACATGAAGCAGGGGAACTAAATTATTAAAAATGTCGCAAAATTTGTTTCCTGTGTACCTCTGAAATAATTCTAATTGTGTAAAGACTAAGCAGAGTTGACAACACATTGGGAGCATTTTATGCTTTCAGCTCCAAAATATTAGAGACACTCTAAGTAGTGGCTTTTCATGCTGCATGGCTCTGCTCCACAGCAAAGGAGGATATATGTTCGCAGATCAAATAGCAGAAATTCTCAAGACATCCTGTCACCCAACACAGTTGGATGCTGTTTTTCTCCCTTTCATGAGTACTAAAGAAGGTTAAACAGTCATTCATTAGGATCATGAAGGAATGCCACCATTTATGTAGACTAAGTTGTTCTGAAGTCCACTGAGAACTACCTTTTAAAACATCTGGGACCACATTACGTGTGATGTGGGCCATAGGACACTTCTCCACTGAAAACAAACCCAAATAAGAGTTTCATTAGAAAGCTAGAAACTTAACACAGGCAAATTCAACTAGCTTAATAAAACAGCAGGCCATTTAAAACAAATGCATAAGGTTCTTGAGGGTATATTTGGTATGCAATAAAATTCTGACACTGGCAAAATATTAATGAGGAATTCTATAGTTTTGAGAGTCACCTTAAAATACCCAAACAGTGTTTCAGGAATTCATCGCATTTGTGCGAATAAAGAATGAAGGACCTCAGGACAGGCAGGGAAAAATGGTGATACCCAAAGTCAGCTTCTGCTTTTGATGAAGTCGATGTAAACAATTGCTAAGTTTGCTTGGAACCCCTTGCTCGTGTTGACTTCATTTCACTCCACGATGAAAAAAAAAACACCCCACCCACTCAGGCACCTCATTCATTGTCAGAGGTACATCTGAAACAATAAACTCAGGGTTGCAGTGCAGTTTTAAGCAGTCTCCCACTTTGTTGACTCATTAATTGTTAGTCTTCTGCCTGGCACAAAACCTGGGCTAAGACTTTCCCAGACATACTGGCGTGTGCTTGAGGGCATAGCACAGGCTACATACTATTTGCAACACACAGTGTAGGTGAAGGTGAGAGAAAAGTCTTTACCTGTAGAGATGTGAGCAACGTCATCTTATTTTGAGTGAGGGAATAACCTTTTATCTGTTTTATTTACTGAACCCCTGCTGTCCTTGCATGCAGACCTGATCTTGCAGTGCTCTCACACACAGTGGTGAACTTGGAATTCAACATCTTCTGTTAGCATGGTGCATTCTTTAGCCAAGAAGTCCTGTTGAGATGCTGTAAGAGTGAAACAGATACTCCTCAAAGGCTTTTAAGATGCTACTTTCTACACCTCAAATGTGAGACATAGCAACAATAAAAGGCTAAGCAGAGGGAGCATTAAGGAACCAGCCCCACCTTATTCTTTGGCTACAGAATGAGCAATTGTTGAACGAAAGTAAACACATTGTGCTTGCCCCATCTTGCTATAATACAGATTGTACTATGCAAATTGTCTTTAGGCCCACACATTGACACACTAATAAGAACACGGGAACTATCATCTAGGGCAATCTAATTTACTGTTACTGAGTTATCCTAAAACTTTCACAACTTTTAAAGAGTTTCTCAGCTGGGAAGTGATCTTGAAATATAAACCAATATCTGATGATGTGATGTTACTTTTACCCGTATTTACTATTCCATTTCTAATTTTGCTTTTAAAGAGATTTTTATTTTAAAGGTTACATGAGAAAATTTAGAAACTTAGGAATTTCTTAATTGTATGAATCTGTACATTTTTTCTTACTAATAGCATAGTCGGTGAATTCTCTGAAACATTCTAGTTTTCAAAAATTAGTTTGGTCACACTAGTGTAGACTCACTGAAACATTTCTACCTTTTCCTGTAAATTCACTCACACTCTTAAAAGTTCTCTGAGGACTTGTTGAGGCACATTTGACCATCATTAACTCTGACTGTGGGTTTTATTGTCCACTAACCATGCATCCCTGGAGCATGGATTTTGGTGCACACAAGGGAGTAAGTGCAGCTTGGCAGGGAGTGGTAAGGTGGGTGGAAGGTCTTGCCTACACGGCAGATCGGAAATGATGTAATTTTGGGTGTGTGAAATTTGCTAAGTAGGTTTACTCCAGCATTAACCTAGTACTCAGGTACCCAAATGGCAATTTAGACACCTTGATTCAGGAAAGTTATCAACCCTTCTCCTCCCCTAATCTGTTTAGGAATGACAGAGGTATTATTTTGAATCTCATGATCTCATGCTAAATTCCTCACTTTCAGACTAAGGCAAAGGCACAGAGGAAATGCATCCCAGTGCTGTGCAGCAACTCAGAGAGTTATCTCAGAGGTAAAGCTGAATGTTTTATGCCAAAGTCACAAACAAGAACCTGTAAATAAGAAATGGATAAATTTCCTTTCTTGTTTGTGGTCATAGCCTCCTTCTGTGGCACCCATTCTGTGGCAGGAAGTTTGAGAGACATTTTTCTCACACGTTTGGCTTAAATATTCCTCCTCTATCATTCACTCCAGTGCATGAATGAACTTCCTCCAATTTCTACAGATCTTTCTACATGTGGAGCCCAAGGACCCAAATGCTTACTTTCTGGTATTGGCTTAGTGGGAAAAACCATTTATCCCGTCATCAGGTGATCGTCATAAAATAAATCCCCTTTTGTGATGGAAAAAAAAATCAGTAACTACATGCAGAAATCAAAATACACAGGGCCCAAATGAAAACATAGCTCTGGACCACTCTGCAGTTGAAAGAGATGATAGAAAGATAATTATATGGGAGAGGAATGCTTCTTCATAGAATTATATTTGATGGACTAAGTTCTACAACCTAAAATTAGGATACAGCTACAGCTGGAGGAGAAAGAAGAAGAAAATTATATTAAAGACAAAATTAGTGTGTGGAGAGTATTCAAAGGCGTTGTATTTCTGCAGGAAGTTTACTTTTTCATACTACAAAAAATAAAAATAGTCACCAGGTCTGTAACATAAATGGAGATCTGGGAATGGAAACTGTCATGGAGGGATTTTGGATGCATGAAAAAGGAAGATTATTCTTGGATTTCATGATGAAAAAAAGAGGGAAAAGTGCTCAAAATTTAAAGCCAAAAAACTAAAGCAACATGTGTTGGGTTGTTTTGAGGAGCATTTAGGTCAGATGGCACATTCAGAGGAAAGAAAGAAAGGAAATGATCTATCTTTTGCTGCAGACATTATGTTCAGTTCTGGGCAGTACATAGGAAAAGTGACGAGATTTCAGTGACAAGTGTGTCTTTGTATGTTTAGCTGCATGACACTTTTGCTATTATTTGACAGTGCAAACTAATACACACATATTTCATCCTGCTACATATGCACAACATGTGTGTATACACACTGAACAATGTATATATTCACACATATGTACACATACATGTGGGTACATATAAATATAATGTGCTTTCTCTCCAGATTTTTTTTGTAGTTTAGAAGCATTTCCATGTATATATATTCTACCTCATAATTCTTGATATTTTAAACCCATATAGAAGAATTGGATTTTTTCAATTTTTTTTAAATTCATTTCTTGTCAGTAGGCTAATGACATTTGTTCTATTCTCCATTGGCTCTATCTCTACTTACTTTTATACAATTGCTCACACTTCGACATATTTCAGCAACAGTAATTAATCAATTCAGAAAGATCAGTCTTTAAGCGGAATTCTTGATAAGCAGAGACAGATTTTGGCCTTAAGACAAACTGAAAATCTAAGGTAGCTATGACCAGCATGGGAAAGTAAGATACACTGAAACAGAGGGTGGGGTCTGTGGAGTTAGGAGTATCTAACTGCGTATAATCTGTGTGAGAAAATTTCTTACACTGGATGTATGTAGGTTTGGATGCAAAAAACTGAGAGGATGAGAAAATTTTGGAATGGGTTTTACAGGTGCACACCAATTATAAGGGAAAGACAAAAGAAAAGAAGGATTCGCTCTGTATGACTAAGATGTTACAGATAGGGGAGATGTTGCACACTCTGGTGATACCGATTCTACTCTGTAATGAAAAGACTAGGAAATAGGAATCCTGGACTAGATAGCTATGGTGAAGGTGGCTAAAACTAGTCAAGAAGAAAACTGTTCTTAGTCCATCTCTTTAAAAAACAGTCTCTTTAGTTCATAAGATCAATATTCTGAGAATACAGTGTCATACAAAAATTGTGAATTTTCATATTTTTTCACTTGTTCTTTCCATGAGAAAAGAAAAATAAAATCATGCTGGGAGTCACTTTCCAAGGGCTACAACACACTTTACTCTTGTTGTTACAACATTATTGAAGAGATCATGGGGATGTATGCATAAAATATTCCAGGTTGCAATGTCTTTGACAGTGTCAATACTTCATTATAAATCCTTCTCTACTCTTCAGGACAGGAATACACCTTTGGTGAAAGAATATAGAAATATTCTCAGGAAATTTTTCAGTTACTTTTTTAAAAAAATAATTTAGCTCAATTTAAGCTGTAAGAGTTTTTATGCTGAAGAAAATATTCTTCCATTACTGTAACTAAAACTTTAAAATTAATTAAGAAATTGTTCACTGGAGTACCAGAGTTTGAGTCAACTTCTCTTGGTCGAGTCTATGACCTGTGCCATCACTGGACATAAGGAGGCTGATAGAAAGGGCTTTTGAAAAAAGTACACTTATATTACTTTTTGATGAACACCATCAGACTGACATAACACTGGATTTGGAAACTCTACAGTGTTTATAGGTAGGCAGAGGTGGAACACTGGACTGATCGAATTCCATACTTCCTGTGATGCAGTGGCATTAGGTAAAATACAGATATCTGCTGTGTAACATGGAGTCATGCTGCCACTAGATGTAGAGATTGCCGTGGTTCCAGGCTGGACTTCTGTGCAGACCTCCAAACATGGCAGAGATTGTCCATCTGTGGCATGAGAATTCAAGGAAATCTTGTCACATGAATGCTGTAAGTGACACAAGCAGTCCTCTGATGACACTGCCTCATAGATAATGGTTCCTAAATTTGGCAGTGATGTCGGACAATTGTCCTTCAAAGTACACAGGTGGAAACATCCACAGTAATAAGAACTCGTCTTGCATGAGTGAGGGATCCATAGCATGGCCTCATATTGTATACAATTAAAACAGTAATAATAAAGAACCTGCCAAAACCAGCCAAACAAAAAGCCTACCTTTTTTTTTTTTGGTCAAAGTGTTATGATATAAAAATACAAACCCTTTTAAAAATATACCTCACTTAAGACAGATTCATTTTTGGGGGAGCAAAAAGCATCTGTGACTAGTAAATAAAAAATAGACCTTTGGCTAGTTTAGTTAACAAATATTTAAATGTAATCATTAGGTTTTTTTCAGGAAAAGGTTTGTTTTTCAACAGGCAAGGACTTCCCCCCACTGCACAGTTTCGTTTTTAGTGGAATGCTAACATTGTTTCTATTCATACAGTTAATTAGGAGAAACCCTGTTTGTATTTTCACTGCAGTAACTTGTTCTTCAATAAGAACTCCACAGGACTGTTTGCTTGGCAGCCTCTTGGGCTTTTTAGTTAATGCACAAGTAAGATAAGAATAATCAATTTAAATATTTACATTGGACATTTCCAATGGCTAGTTCCAATTTACAGTTTTCCAAGGGGCTGGAAAAGACTCTGGACTGTGGACTAAAGTGTTTATCTTGAAAGTCTTTCAGTTGTTAATGTTCCCATTCAAATCGTGATACTGAAAACCCTTAAATACTTAATGACATACCCCAAAAGGCAGGCAGACTTGTGGATTTCCACTTACTGCTACTAAGATAGCATTGCTGGGTACAGAAGTGCTGGCAGCTCAGCTGCTGAGTGCAGCACATCTCTATTTCTATACTATTTTCTTCCTGTGAAGGTTATTACCCACATGTACTAGATCTTCCTCACAAGCACTTTAAATGAGTTCAGTAGCAGCAGACTTTACATCAAGCATACACAGACTTTCAAATTGCTTAGACTTAGACCAAAAAGACCAAGGATTCCTTATTTTTTAGTTTCCTTATTAAGGAAGAGATCATATAACAGACACTTTATGGTACCTTTCAAATACTCTCTATGTAAAGAAATCGTTTTGTATTGCAGTCAGTGGACAACAGTGAGTGCTTGGCACCTAGATATTTTTGAAAAAAATAAGGGTATTTTCAGTAAACTGCATAAGATCTGAAATATTTGAGCTTTTAAACATTTTTACTGTTACATACAGGGCATTTTCTCAAGGTAAAAGCTATTAATAAAGAAAGGGATTTAATTATTTGATAAATAGGCACTGGACACACATTACTAGATGGTGCATTCAGGTCCATTTGTTGTTAAATGTCTATGAACAATTTAAGGTGCAGACATAACCTATCCCAACTCAGAAGCAGTCTGGATACAACTCTGCAGTGGAATAATTATGTCTTTTCTCAAGGTGCTAATTCTTAATACCCTTATTCATTCTGACTGCTGGAAGGATCTGAGAGTGTTTAGCAATTCTTGAATTATTTTTCCATAATTCCCAGTGCAAATTTTGTAAAATTTGGCAGAGGATGAAGTAAATGAGGGGTATTGCTACAGCAGAAATAAATATCTCAATAATTACCCTCAAAATGGTGTTTGCTTCCATTAAACTCAAACCCTTCTGTGCATTCATTAATATCTTTGCCACCCTTGAAATGAGCAAGTTCAAAGCTACTATCTGACAGTCAGCTATTTTCTTGTTATATTTTTGTCCTCTGAAAAAATAAATTTATTCTTGTATGCAGCACCCCTGCTCTCATTGCCTTACAACATGCAATATACTGTTCAATCATTTGAGAGTAAATTTGTCTATATTCCTTTGAAAGCTGCTTCATACTCATTCCTCCCAAATTATGACAAACAATACAGTATGTCAGTTCCAGATTATGCCTTCAAAAAGACCCAAATTGGCCCATCACAGCAACATTTGAGGCATTTATAATATTCTGACTGAATTCTGACTTGAATATCCCAACTTGTAGTGGGTCAGATTGCACTTTGTGAGGGACATGCTGGTTAGAATTTTGTGTGCCATCATGCCCTTTGATAAGGTATCATTCATACTCCTCAGGGTTTAGTCTGTCTTACAAAAGTTTAACTTTTGGTTCTTATTTCATTACAGGTTTCTTAGGCCTCTTTCTGGGGATCATCTATTATTCAAGTTGTTTCTCTCTGCTCCCATAAAACAGATTCTTAGAATTACATTATTTTGGCATTCATCTTTCTATTGTCCTCAGCAAAATGAAATTGAGTAAAGGTAGTGAAACTTCCTTTTTGTCACCATTTCCACAGAACTTTTCATTTATGAGATTGCTCAGTTTCATATTATTTAGATGCTGAAATTTGACAATGATAATGATCATTACAGAAGTCAGAGAGAATGACAGTATCTAAGCAATAATTACACTAGAAAAATACATTTTAATTTTAAAGGACAGTTACAAAAGAAAAAGTGCCTGGAACAAGCTTGGTTATTGTGGATATGTTGTGAATGAGAAACCAAACATTGGACACCTGATTCAAAAAGAATTGCTGAAGCAATGAAAGTGATTGCTTTTGTTCATTAAGAAAGGAAAATGTCATGTAAAATAAGGAACAAAGCTCATTTTTAAGCAACACCCCTCCATAAAAATTTTTCAAAAGAAAACTTTTTGGTCTGAGATGTTTCTGTCTGTTGGACATCATATACTGTATACACTGGGGATGGCTGCTTACCAGGCTTCCGACAAAGAATAAGGCCAAACTTGGGCAGAGGTGAAGACAAAATGATATTATACCTTTTTTTTCCCCCCCGTATAATTTGGTCTTTTTTTATTTTGGTAGAATATATACAGATGACAATGAAATCATGCAGTAACCCAAATTTAGATATTGATGTCTAATACTGTGTAGAATTTTAAAGCAGGAAGCTGACTATATTCAGAAAATCTAACCAGTCAACTAATGAACCAAATACTTTGTTTTAAGAGCCAAAATTTTGTCTGCCATATTGTCTATGAATAGTGTTCTCTTTGCTCAAATCACTGTGGGACAGTCCTTCTCCATGCCAGAAGTTGTGATGCAGAACAGGTGCTGAGACATAATATATCCACCCATAAATCCTTCAGCTCAGAGCTGTGACCAGCTATACTCTCTCTGAAGGAGTCTGTGCTCATATACAATTTCCTTACACAGATGCCAAATGTGTCCCATTTCTATACCTTTGTGAATGAGAGGTAAAATGGAAACCTGAACTACTCAGTTCTGAAGGAGTTATATAGTACCCCTAGAGGCATTCTTCGTAGCTTGCTTCTATCCTGAAGTAGTGAAATCATGATAATTCAGCTCCTTTCTGGAGATGTGGACAGTTGTGCAAGAATTACAGTTGTGTGAAGTTTGTCCCTATTTGAAAATAAAGCTCTACAAATTAGGTCTATTCCCTAAGCTCAAATTCCAGTATTAAAATAAGTGAGCTGGAACAGGATCCAGTGTATTAATATTAACATGAGAACACCAGGCATTCTGTGTTGTATCCATATTCCCAGAGGTGCAGTCTGTACTCTCAGCACAACTGACAGCTAAATAAAGTCCCTCCTCCCCATTTGTTTCAACTAGCTCAGAAATAAGAAAAATGATTGATGTATTTAAGGATGAACTTACATAGCTGGTTTGTGCTGACACTCCTGTCTTAGATTGTGATCTCAATGTGAAGGACTGTAATAGAAAAGGGGATCAAGACTCATACACAATTAACTGGATGACTGATGACAGGTTCACTTGCATCAGAATGGTATTGGAACTCTCATATGAGTGAGTCTCTGAAAGACTAATATTATGGCTGCTTTGAAAAAAAAAATCATAATATGAAGTTTTGCTCCAAGTTGATATTAGTATATGGTTTCTGCAATGGAACCAGATGAAAATAGTATTAAAAAATCCACTTGGTTTAAGGCAGAACACTAATGCTGCTGAGCATTAATGTTGATGATGACTTAAATGAATAATCCATTGTGACAGAGATGAGAAAATAAAGAGGAAACTGCTAAAACTCAGTGAGATCCCATTTGAAAAAGCTATAAAATTAATTTGAGTACATTTTCATCCAAAACAAAAGCAAATGTGATTTTCTTTTTTTCTTTTTTCTTTTTTTCTTTTTTTTTCCCCCCCCCAGGAATTCAGTATGTGTGTATGGAGAGAGATAGGCAATTCTTTAGAAGACTGGAGAAATATAATGCAGTGGGAAAGGCAGGACAGATCAGCACTGTATGGGCCCCTTTCACACAACACACAGCTTTGCAGCTGCTTGTATAAAATATGTCCACGTGCTAAGTTGTAGCATACATTTGCTCAAATTGGTGGTACCTATAATGATTGTCTTAGAAGAAAGACATTAAGGTTAAATGTTGCTGTTGAAGAAATATTTGCAAGGATACTTGAAGTGCACAGCTAAATATAAAGAATCAAGAGCAAGGGTAGTATTGTCTTACCATTATTTTTCCTGCTTTACAAACTCTACACTAAATCCTTCTTTTAAGATAGTTTTATGTGGTATCTGTGAATTTGGCCTAATACTTACCTGTTTAAATCCTGTTTTGATTTATGCCTTAGGACCAATCTTACAGGTATCTAGCAAACATCCACTAAGTATAAAGGCTTTACTAACAGTATTTCACCTCTTCCACACATATACAAAATTAATTTGCCATAATCATCCAGTCTTGTCCAAGGGAAAATGGTCAGGGTTGAAAAGTTGTTCTCCAGACCACCCAAAAACTAATTTCAAGTTCCTCAGTCTTTAGCATGGCCTCATTTTACTCTAAATCTTTTCTAGAAGAGACTGTTTTCAAACTCTCTTGAAATATCGTGACCATATTTTTCAAATGCTGAAAACAGTGCAGTGTTAACATAAACATGGCCTTATCTAGGACTGCTGAGGATGTATGTGACTTCCTGAGCATATCCTAAACTTGTATCTGCTCATTCACCAAATGTTAAATAACATGGCACTTTTGAAATGAATATAGCAGCATTTAAATAGACCTCTTTAAAATAAGAGTACTATGATAAAATATATATTTGAGATTTTTGTACAATATCTGCTTTTCATCTGTGTCAAAAGCAATCCTGGTTGTATGGAAGAATTAGAATAAAAAGAAAATGCTCACAGAGTAGGAAAAATGCATTGAATGAGCTGAAATATCTGTTTCTGGGCTAAATGACCAGCAGTGAAAGACAGAGTAACTGTACAAAATCCTGGGTAAACATTAAAAGTGGAGAGGACATAGTTAACACAGGAAGAGATATCGTAGTTGGGGAGAACAGGCAAAAAATTAAGAAAAAGATATATGGAACAAATACCAGTAAGAACTTTCTGCTCATCATACCCAGGCAAGTATTTGATTTTGCAAATTTTTAATGAATATTTCATTAAGATCAAGGGACAACAGTATATTTGTGTGTTTACCACCCATTATTTTGTTGAAATTCCTACACAGAGGTAGAGAAGAGAGGAATATTCTGATAAGACTGCATGTTAAAAAATGCAAATCAAAGATGAATGTACATATCTAATTCTAACAGGAGTATAAATCACCACTTGTCTCCGGATCATTAATGTTCTGCAAAGACTTTCATGCTGGCTGTCCAGTTAGGCAGGCTATTCAGATGTGTGTTAGCATTTTCCTACATTGGTGACTGAAGCTTAGACAGATCTGTACATAGACTTTAGAGGGAACTTTGAATACAATTACAAATCATTCTTCAAACATCAGTAAACACAAACATAAGTACCATATGATGAGCTGCTGCTATTTATGAAGGCATATGTCGCATGCAATTTCACCTGCTTGCACTCAATATCTTGCTTGTCAGGAGCCCTTGCAAGACAGAGCCAAGCAAAACCAGCTGTGGGTGTTTTAAAATTCAACATATGGAGGTAAGTTTGGGAACACCTGAAATGGAAATCAGAGTCTTACCTTTGCAAAGAAGTTAATCTGGAAGCTGACACCAGCTTCTTTGCTGATTTACATGTCAAATTCCCGGTTAGCCTCTCTGCACAGGAAAAAAAAAATCCCGTTTCTGTTTAAAGGGCCCTTGAAGAATTCATACCTTCTGTTTTCAAGTATTTCTGATTATTTCATGTTAGGATGGAGAGAGATATTACATGAAAAATTATATCTGAAACATGAACGTAAGGTATGTTTTTGGCTGCATGATACTACATATGCTACAGAGTAAAATATCCCTAATAAACCTTTTGGATGAGTAAATTAAATAAGTATAGTAACTCATTAATACAGCTAAACACATGACAACTGGATTTGTTTTTAGCTTACTCTGAAAGCTATGAATCATATTTCTATTTGAAGCATGTTTCATTTTATCATTTTTGCTTAGCATGTTATTTTATATTTAATAATTTCTCATTTTACTGTTTTGTACATATAGCATTTCACAAATGCACAGGATGACAAGTTCTCTGCTTAGGTGAGTGTGCAATAAGCATCATCAGACCCTTCTCTCAAAAAAGAGTCTTACTGTAAAAGAAGAGAGAAAACACAATTAGAGTGAGATAGTATTAGGCTGAGAGACAAATCAGACAGAGATATTCTGAGGTAAAAGCACTCAAGAGCCATCAGGAAAGAATCTGGGATCTAATACATAAAGAATGTAGCTCAGTGTCTCGATGACAAGAAACCATTTAGGGAAAAAAATCATGCAAGAGACAGACTTTTATATCTCATAATCAGTAACCTCGGGAAAGGGAGTTTAGAAAACTAGCTGAGAGAAACAGATCACTTAGTGCAAATAATAAATTCAGCCTCAGAGAAGCACTGATTGTTAGAATATGATTGACATTGGTTCTGGAGACAGATGTTCTCCTGCCCTCTCAGCTGGAAAGACTGACTGGGTGGAGCTTCTTTGGAAAATTGGCTGCTGCCATTGTACAGCTAAAAAAAGAGTGGACACGCAGAGGTAAATTTTCCAAGTGGTGTGTTTATTAACAGCCCATTGACAAATACAGGTAATTGTTAGTGAGCCTTCTGGAAATCCCTTTGAAAACCTATGCGGTTTGTCTGAGGTGATATCTCACAATTTGTGCCAGAAAAGGTGGCTTCCAAGATATAGGTGGACCTTTCTTTACAATGGATAAAATGGGTAATCTCAGGAACTCTTTGCCTTTTCAAAAAAGCATGTTTGGTCTCCCATACTACAATTCATATTCAATTTAGGCTTTTTGCTCTTCTCACAAGATCAAAGAATTTTTTGTTATATCGTCACACATGACATGGGTAATGAAAGCTTTGAGAAGCTAGAACTGACAGTTTCCAGTATGGCCTCTAATTCTGTAGCTTTTCAGTATTTCCATTTAAATGGGGGCAGCACAGGAGTAATGGTTAAAAATACTTCACCTGGCAATCCTTGAATGCTCAGAACAAGCAGAGCCTCACTATTATTATGCTTTACCCATGTGTACTTACAATGAATGAATCAGCACTCTGTCTCTTTGTTATAGCCATGGTTTGCTTTGCAAAGTGCTGCAGCATGTATGAGCTAGTTATAAATCAAGTGAGAAGTTTTGTATCCAATGCAAAAATCTCTGTGAAGTACAAGTCGCACAACAAAAAAGGGAAAAATTCAAATTTTTGAATAATTCCATTGGCATGTGTTTGAACACATTGCTGTCTGAACATGTCTTGACTGTCTGGCTGGAACTTAGTAATATCAGATCATGGCTAAATCTCACATGAAACAAGGATGGATATTATTTATTGTGGCTGTTTTGGGGTTCCATCCTCCCCACCCTCCNACCTGCAAAGTAAAGCCACAGTCATCACGGAGTGAAGGTGTTATAATTGTGCACTACACTGCCACACTTGGTGAAAGTGATTCTCTTGCCCCTGTGTACATTCTTGTTCTCACTGTCAGAGGAGGAAAAAAAATATGAGATATAAATTTTCACAGTATCCATCAGTTTAAATGTGATTCAATCCATTACATTTTGGTTGTGGTTTTGAGGTGTGTGTGAAATATCTGCTAATATATATTCTGAGGTTTGTAGTGGCACAAGTGCTGCTTGAATTTTATATGTGCAATGTTAAATTTTTCTGGGCATATTTCCAGAAAAAATGGTTTTGCCTTTGTATTATGTGGAACTGAGCCAATATGAGGCAGTGTATGAGATGCAACTAAAAAAAAGAGACCAGATATATTATGTAAATACAGTAATAAGAATTCCAGATTGGATGGAAACTGTAATTAGTATTGGTATGTCAAATAGGTATCTGCATTTCTCTTAAAATGACTACAAATGTTTGGAAATCTTTCATACGGAGATAGGAAATCAAATATCAAAATATTGTTTGAAATAAATACAAATAATTTGGGCATTGGAGTGAAAACAAACTGGGAATTTGAGGGACATGACACTCAATATTGATTTTAGTACAAAATATTCAATTATTATGTACCGATATTCTGGAAGAAAAAGCTTTTGTTTTGTCTCAATTTGATATTCTGTGTCCTTCACAGCTGTTGTAACATTATGGAAATAGGGTTTCATTCCTTCATGGCTCTGTGTTTACCTCCACAAGTAGCATTAAGTTGCCATAATAGATAAACTTCTTGAAATTCTGTGAATGCAGCATGTAGGTAATTTGAGACCACTATGGGAAAAGAAGAGTAACAGGAAACATATATAGAAGAGATCTTGAAACAGCTGAGTTATACCCATTATGAGAGCCAAGTTTGCTTAACTTTGCTTGCTTATACATTTTTAAAAGGAAAAAATTACATCCTAATTTTATGTATTTAAAAGTTTGATCTGGAAAAATATCATCTTTGGTAAGGAATATTTGAACAGAGACTCCTAGGTTCCTTGCAATAATATGGAAGTGCCCAAAGAATGCAAATTAAAGCTTCATTTCAAGCCAAACACAACCTGCCTTTTACAAAAGTTATGTCCTAGGTATTTTGAAAACGTAGAATAGGAATCCTGGAAATATGAATCCAAAATGTATTTTCAAATTAATTTCTCTCTTCAGTGAAGTCCTTCAGCGTCACAAGATAGTTGACTTGACATTGTTAGCAATATGAAAGGTTCTTTTGAGGTGGAAGGTGCCCTGTTCCATTAAGGATGTTAAAAAAATATCCTATCATTACACTGAAGAAAGGGATTGTTTTATTGCAGGTTCATAGCTGAAAAGACATTGGGGGCGTTGTTTCTTGAGAAAGGGGGAAAACGCTCCTGGGAGAGTAGTTGCAGAGCTGCTAAGGAAGTGGGGTGTGTATGAAAAATTTGTTTGTCGTATACTGTTGCCTTCTGTGATGTGCACACAGAAAATACAAAGAGAGAATACTTGGTTTCTCATATTGTTTAAAAATAGTATTATTAGTTTGGGGAATGAACATAACACAAGATTCTTAATTATCTCTTTACCACTTTTCATCCATGAAGTTGCTTCCAACAACCTTTTTTTAGAAGCTTAAGTTTCTTTTACAGAAGCTAAATTGAGAATCCTTGAAGAGGTCCCAAGTCCATGTTTTTTAATGCCAGTTCCTCTGTGGAAACAGATTAGCTGTATAATTTGACATAGACTGAATGTCAGTGCAAACATCCCACAAATACCGAGTGACTGTTTAACAAAAAAAAAAAAAATAGGGCGTACTTTGAAAAATTTATTAACACTCTTTCACTCTTAAGTATTGTTATAAACTGTTTCCCAGTTAAAATGAGATAGTCCCTTAAACTGAAAAATGATTAATTATACAAACTATGTGACAAATATGTTTATTGTTATATAAAAAAACACAGAGCAATTTCAGTAGTTTATAATAAGAAGAGATAATTAGTAGTTTGTTGCTATTCTATGATTTTTCAGTGAGATAATCCATAGCTGGTGGCTTGGGCAACAGTTTCTCTCTCTCAGCTCACCAAACACAAGAGACCTCCTCTGAGTGGTTTATCTTAAAAGCAGACATCTGTCTGTTTTTCATTATTCACATGGTAAAGAAGAAAGATCTTTGTGCTCTGTAGGAGAGTCTTAATGTAGCATATAGTCTTAAAGTAACAGCAGATGCAGCAGGGAGCTTTTACACTGCTCTTATCTTCCACTTAATGCACACAGAGTTTGTGAAAAATTCCTCGTAATCACGGTAAGTTTTGTGAAGAAGGTCTTTGTAGAAAACAGCACTGTGGTCTGAAAGCCTCAGAGGGCAGGACTGTCTTGGAAGGGACAGATCCCAGCAAGCAGTGTTCCCTGTGCTCCTAATACCTTAGTGTCTCCCAGACAGCCATGGGTGAGAAGCCAGGTGTCCTTGTCCCTGTGCTGAGGAGCAAATGCCTGACCATGTTCTGGTACTGCATGTCAAATTAACTGTAACATTCAAGTCCTTGCACTCCAATTATTCACAATCCAGTCTGAGTGCTTTTTCAGGAGGGGAATCTCTATGAGGACCCTTTCCTCACCAAAATAGAAATGGAAAAATAGCTTTTAGTGAAAAATATAAATTATTTGTCAATATGTGTCTCAGCATTTATCCTTGCTGGCACCTTAAGCAGGGCAGTAGTTACAAGTTACCTCCCATCTTCCTTTTCCCTCCTCTAGAAATGTTGTTATGCAGTGTGATGTGATGACATGACTTTTGATCTCCTGAGAGACGAGGAATCTTATTGCTATCTCATCTTCACTATCCCCTTTCCCAACTGTGCCTGAATTTACTCTCACTATGATTTCAGGTTAAACAAACCTGAAGGGAGTTGGCTAAAACCCCTTTGAAGACTGGCTTACCTATTCTAATGGAGAACATAATGAAAGGATCTGCTTACAGGTCCAAGTGCACAACAAAACTTTGAGGGTACGTCCATTAGTTTAAAACAATGAACAAAAATGCCTTGGTGTTAGAGGGAAGGGGCACACAGAACAGTACAAAACACATCAGTGTTCTGCTGTCAACTAGATAACTATCTGCAGTGCTGGCAACATTTTGCATGCAGAAATGGGTAGGAGAATAGAATTCAGAAATGAACACCAAAAAAGTTCAGAGGTTCAGAGGCTTTCTTCAGGGGGAGGTATGAAAACATTGGAACTTATTAAAAAAGGTGACCAGATAAAGGTGACTTATGTAATGAATGATATTGAGAAAATAAGTCAGGAGCTCTCATTTAGTCTTTGCAATAATGTCACTTGACGTAAGAGAATAAGGGGCATTTAATGAAAGACACCAGTTCTAACACCTATTAAAGAAAGTACATTTTCTTTATTACCTTGTAAAAACCATTGCAACAAAATGTTCTTGAGGTTAAGGGCTTAGCAGGATTCCGAGCAGAAGTAGATTTCATATGGGAACATTTGCAGTAATGCAGCGAGGCCTGATTTTGAAGGAAGATAAGCCTTCCTGCCTCTCCTTCCACTCCTCATGACTTAAATCAAGGCTTTGTGGAAGAAATTTTCACTTTTTGATGACAATTATTAAATTGAAGTACCACTTACAATTTCTGCCAAAGGACTCTGTGTGTCTCATTATGGCCTGAAGTGGGGCAGTGCTCCTGTTTTTGTGGAACAAATTTGCCATGGATTTAGCTGTTCACTGAGCTATCAGGCCACTGTGTCTTATGAAGTTATCAACTCTCAGAGGGGAGTTACTGATCTTTAGGTTCCATTCAGTAACTAAAGATTTGTTGCTCCTAATCCAGCACAAAATGCGGCTTAAGAGAAACAATTTTCATTTTACATTTCAGCAAACCTTGGGACAGTGTGTCTTCCTTGAAAGTTGTCAACAACTTTCGCATCCTGACTGAGATGTGCAAAACTGTTTGACCCTCCTCTTCTCCTTTCAAAAAACCACTTTTTTCCTTCAATGGTTTTCAATTTAAAAGTACAAATTCCTAACTCTGAATTATTCTGAGTTAAATAATCAAATGCAGACTTGTTAATAATGTATTTATATTCTCACAGATATGTATGTAGTTATGTATATACAAACGTGTATTCATATATATATTTGTGTGTTCCTTGGAATTTATAGACACATATATTTACACAGAAATTTACCTTCTCTCTAGTTTCTTGCATGCCATTAATCAATACAAAGAATTTATATTATATTTCAATATCATCAATATGAAAAGTCACCTTATGGTGCATGGACTTTGTAAGCATCTCCTCTGAACACAGGACTGCAGATGCCAAGTGTGGTTCTACAAAGATAGGGTGTGCAACATGAATTCAGTAATCTTTTTTAAAAATAAGTCTGTCCCAGAGGAAGAAATTATTTCTTTTACAAAATCATCAGTGTCAAGAAACAAATGTTGTAAGGTGACAGTGACATAGATTATTTGTTATGTGGTTTATTTTGAATGCCTGTCTTTTAGTTTTTGTATTTCTCTACATCCCAACTGAGATGGGAAAACTGGGCTTTGTGGAGTAATGGAATATAAATAAACCTATTTTTTCCCCATTTTTTTTAAAGCTACACACAATTAACTACAGAATTTGTACAACCTATAATACTCAGAAAAAATGACACACTTATGGAGTCATAAATACATGGAAGGAGCGTCCATGTTTTGAGTTCATTTTGGGTTCAAGTCCTTGTTTCCCAGGTGGATGAAATTCTATGAGACCTAAAAAAGGGGGTTGCTATTAAAACAAACAAGTCTCAAGAAGCAAAACAGTTTAACATTTGATATCTCTTTCCATAGCAAAAACACATACCTGGAGTGCCTATGTCTCCTTTCTAGCAATGCAATGAGGTTTCAAAGTGTGCTTACCATTCTCAGAAACAAAGAGCAAGAAAAGATGTTGTGTTTTCTCTCTGCTCAGAGATATTATGACCTGAGACAGCAGTAATGACTATTTGGTTAGCTGGGAAGGAAAATGTGAGCAGAGAGAGCCTACAGATACAGGCAAGTACATCACTCAACATCTTTCTGGAGCCCAGAGAGAGGACATTGGGTAGGGCAAGTGAGTGGTGAAACAGAGCAGTCTCGGGATTGTTTGTGGAGAAGGAACTGTGACTCCTGCCAGGGCTGTAGGACCTGTGGGCAACTGGGAGGCCAAGGATCAGGGAGGCAGAGGAGCAGGGGTATCTGAAGAGCAGGAGGGCAGAGGAGCAGGGGTGTCTGAGGAGCAGGAGGCTGGAGAGGTGACTACCTTGCAGAAGGCTGGTGGTCCCATGTTCCCTGCCTTCTTTGACAATAGAAGCCCAGCGAGGGCCAGGAACAGACCACTGGGACCCAGCGTGTCACCTTTCAACTCCATGTAATCAAACTTGGCTGACTGGTGCTGGGGTGATGCTTGGCACAGACTGAGGGGACTACTCCCCTATCTCCTGCCCAGGCAGTGAGGATGTCCCAGCGCAGGCTGGCCTGGGTGGCCTGGCTGTCCCCAGCCCTGTGCATCCTCCAGGAGACAGCTCCTGCTGCTGTTGCTGAGGAACACCCTGAGTCCTTTTGGGCTGGGAGCCAGGTAGCTGTCAGGTCTGCCCCCATGCCCAGCTCCAGCCATGTCCCCACCTTACCCACCTGACAGGAGAGACTGTGCTTTGGTTCTTCTCCTCACACAGCCACTCTCCCCTCCTCAGGTAGAACCTCCTATATCAGATGTGGTCTGGGCTGTTGGTATTTTAGTTTTAGCTTTTTTTTCATTTTTTATTTAAAACCCCCCCAAACCTGCTTGATGCATTCTGTTCCATCTTTCTGCTTCCTTTTATAAAATAGGACTTTCTGAGTTGGTGTGGGCTATTTTTCAAAAATCACCTTTATTTTCTCTGTACCCACATCCCTTCATTTTCTCTCAAACTGAAAAAAAAAAAAAAGTCATGCCAACCTCTTCTCACCTTTCATTTCTTTTATGAATTCCAAGAGAATAACTGAGTGGCCATGTGATTTGCTACCCGAAATTTACATGTGTGCAGGCAGTGCATCATGCCAGACACCCAACAGCATTACCTCCTACACAGCCACCCTGAAGCCTGATTTCAGTGGCCAGGGGTTACTTCAAAAGCTTTCCAAAAATATTTCTGAGCATGAGCAGTCCATCTAGAAGGGTGGATATTCATAAGGCTCTGAAATTTAATTTAGTGCTGAATTTAAAAATTTGTACACATAAAATGACCATGTGCTGGGGTTTTGGAAGACCAAAAGCAGAGACAACTGTGATGATTACCCTCAGCCCCGGTAGGCCGGGTCATTGTGGAGTCACGCTGGATGCTTCTGAAGCAAAACAAACGATTTGAACAGAACACAATAGATTTGAACTATTGAAGTTCCTGATCTTGTTTCCCCTCAAATTCATGATGTAATAGCTAGACAATACAGGAAAGAAAAGATTAGGACCTAGGGAATGGAAAGAAAAAGAAGAAAAAAATAATGATTGGCACAATCCTGTCTGCTTTATCAGCACCTGAGTCAATGAGGACTGAGGATGTTCTTGGATGTTTAATTTTTTCAAGAGCTTCAGGATTTCCCAGGTTCAGTAATATGAAAATTACCAAGTTAGAGCTGATTTTGTGCTTTTCTGATGCCCAGTGATGAACAGTGCTGATGAAAAAGGATGCATACAAATCCACAGGTGTTCAGACCCTTTGATACATCAGAAAATATTTTTTACTGTATTTTTAGATTTTTTTATTTTAATACCAGCATTTTTAATGGTTTGTGACCCAGAACATAAAGGTTTACAGTTTCCCCCCTTTACTAACTTTTTAAATAATTCTGCAGATTTTTATTTAGACAAAGGCCACATCAGTGGAATGCATGATGATATAGTGTGAGCTAAGTTTATCCTGACAAAAGATGCATCAGTTTGATGTATTATACCAGCACTGTCTTGGAGGCAGTGAATAATTAGTTTAACCTGGCAATGAATAATATAAACTTAACCACAGAGATGGTTGGTGCTATCATCTTATGTTTCTGTAATGCAGTAAGGACACCAGGTTATCATGATTATAGCAGCAGGAGAGTTTGTAGAATGAGCTCATGTGTAAATAGTTGCTCAAAAACACTGTGAACATTTATGAGGCTCATTATTTTTCATTAATTATTTAACTGCAGGCTCCCATGTGGGCAGTGAAATCCTGCTGATTTACTACTTATCAGGAATAAATTGCCACATATCTTGGGGTTTTCATCCTTTTCCTTTTGTCATCATAAATAAACTAAACTAATAAGACTGTTTCCTTGTGCATATTCAACTGACTGCTGGCGAAAGGCTTTTTGGCTAGTGACCTAACAAGAGACAAAATATAGGATAAGTGAAAAATTGTGTATTTTTATGAAGGCTCAGATTGTTTGCAATAGATCTGAGAACTCAGCAAGGGATCAGTATTTGCTTACATTTACAATGTATTTCTACAGCACCAGATCGTTGAAGCTGCTCAGCAGCCACAATTAAAGCCAGATTTTTTTCTGAGGAGCAGTTTCAAATTTTCCAGATAACTGATGTTATTTTAGTACCTAAATGAGGACCAATAGCTAAATCTCCATTTTGGCACCACTCTCATTCTCAAAACTGCAGCTCAGCTGCTGTCTAATCCTTCCTCTGCTACTTCCAGCAAGTCACTAAAGATGTCAATATTTCTACTGGGAACCACATATAGAGGTAAATCTTAATATCCTGATATAGCTTTCAGCCCTTTTTCATGCTTCATCCTCAGAAGAATTCAAACCTGAGTCTTCAGCACACCTTTGGCAGGTTTCCCGAAAAGGCAGGCATAACCTTAGGGATGACAGTACTCCACAGTACTGTCACCCCAGACAACTGGCACCCAGAGTTACACAGATTATCTGCTCATTTTACACATGCATGCTGCATGCATGTGAACAGAAATTTGGGTTATCCCAAAGCCCAGAAGCTGGTATGCTCTGCAGCCAAGAAGGCAGGTCTGATTTACATTATTTGGTCTGAGTGCTTCAGTATTCAGCTCACGGATGAACCCTTTCAGGACTTGCATCCCACCCTGTGAGCACACCAGTGTTGTAGAAACACTGCAATGGTTGTTAATGTATCTATATAATTGGCTGCAAGCCTCTGCTAACCCAGAAGGATGGTTGAAAAACTAAAACTCACCTAAATCTCTGACCCTTTTCAGACAGACTCCTCTAGTATGATGACAACACCCTGTGATGGGCTCTTTGATACATGAAGTAGGCAGGATTTATAAAAAGGCTGAATTTTGTTTCTGTAGAATAAAGTCTTTTTTATTTAAGCAAACATTGTGTTTGAGAATGTAGAAGCACCTACAGTTATTTTCTTATGTATATATATAGATGAAAAATGTGTATACACACCATATGCACAGTATGCATATATTTTTACACATATATACATTGTATATGTCTCATAGTGAATATTGGCAGTATTGTCTCAAAAGAAAAATATGTTGCTGGAGTGTACTGGAAGACGACTTTTACAAGCAGCCTTTAAACAACGTTTGTGATATTTCTATTATTGAATTTAATCTATTTCCTTGTTGTTGATCAGGAAGATTAGGGGCCCTGCTTTCTTCTGCTAGATTCAAAATGCATATACCACTATGGGGAAGCATATATGTGACTTTAGCCACTTGCCAATGCAGAGGTTTTAGCCCATTCTGTACTCACATGCATGCTGATGTGAATACCACTTTCTTATTAAGTGTGAATACACACAGGCCATCCCTGTAGAGTTTCTCCTCCCACTACAGTCAAATTGATGTGAAAGGTCTTGCCAGTGGGTTATTTAAATCTTGATATTCTGTTCTGGCTTGTCAAGAATGCAGGGTATAAATCTCTTGGCACTTATCTTTCTACACTGTCCACTAACATTTTCTACTACTTCTGTCTGTCCTCATGACATTTCCTGGAGAGCTTAAGCTGAAAGTGCTAATTATTAATTTAGGGCTAGATTCTGGCTTCTACAGCCAGAGGCATGCTGGAGGGAATGCAAAGGGACTCCGAATTGTTATATGCATGTTCCCTACCACTGAGATCTCCACACATCCACTCCTTGGTTCATATTAGGAAACCCTCATGATTCTTTTTAATCAAAACTTTCCACATTATTTATTAGTTTGGATTACAAATAAAAAATCAGACCATTAAATTTTGAAATTATTTTTTTTTCCAAATATGTAAGTACATTTGCTCTGTTTGAACAATGGAGTGGAGTAATCACTGTTGAGGTTTTTTGTTGTCTTTTTTTTTCTTTTTTTTTTTTTTCACATCACAGAGGGGATTTAGCTCTAGGAAAGAAATGTTTCATCATCTTGAAGCCCAGTAAGGCTCAGTGTTATTATGTCAGTATAACAGGTTAACTGAGGCATAAAGGTGAAGTGACTTGCCTAAGGTCATGCAATAGATCAGTGGCAGAACTGTAAATCATAGAATCGTGTACAGAGTCATTTAAATCCCTGAAAAATGCCTTGTTCCATAAGATTTTCTTACTCCCTCCTGTCAAATATAAATAGTTTAGGTTTTCTTTGGCAGGCAGAACCCCCTCTACTCTTTCACTTAATGGATTCCCAAGATAAAGTGTATTCACTAACCTGGCTCTAACAGGAAAACTTTCAGGCTAAACGGAAAGAGAATGTTTTGTTCAAAACAGTCCTTGAATTCCCTGCAACTTCACTATGGATTGACTTACAAATTTTTCCAAATCTACTTATTTGTTAGGTAGTCAGTTGGTCATATTTCCCTTGCCTTCTAGTCTCTTCCTCCAGCAGTGTCCCTTCCTATATTTCTGCTGTATGAATTACTCTTTCCATTGACAATTTTTCCTGTAATAGTCTCTTATCTTAATTTACAGCCACACTCATAACGCACATTATGGCAACAGAGGTTCTGGTTATGCACAGCTTAACAATTGTGAGAAAATAACCCCCCAGACATTTAAAAAAGCTCTCTGGCTTTTACCATCTCCTCCGTTATGTCTTTCTCAAGAGCTTCCTCCAAAAATGTGCCTGCTCAAGAGTTGTTTAAGAGAGTGAAGAATCTACAGCTGAATATTGTAGATTTTATAATAGCTAAAATGCTAAATATTTATACAGTTGTATATATTTCGCTCTATTCTCTTTTCTCCCTGCCTTACGAATGAGCCAGGTACATGCATAGGACTCACTGATTTCTTTTTAAATTTAAGATAAATATGTAAAAAATTATATTATAGTTTAGTGACAAACAAGAGAAAGTGCTTTTGCTCACAAGTTGATCCCATAAAGTGGAACATTTTGTGAACATGTCAGCTTTCAGCAAAAACAGTTCTTCACATGGCAGAGAGAAGAAAGACCCAGGAGTCTCCTCTAGCATGTAGTTATCCCTATGAATGGCATCCTGATGGGTGTAGTGTTTTGTTGGTTTTGGGTTTTTTTCTCACTAGTAAAGAAAGGTGTATAAACAAAGACTCGAGGAGGTCAAATGAATAAAACATAGTTATCAGAGATGACCATTCCTCTCTTAGTCTCCCCATTCCCATGCAAGATGAGGCTGATGGATCAGAGGTACCTGAGAACGTCAGGCTCCACTGGAGAAGTTTTAATGAAGAGGTCCAGGTTATTTGGCTGGTGTATATCTGTGTTGGGGGGATTAGTAGATAACAGGAAGGAGCCAGAAGAAATATTTGATTACATCTTCTCTTTCCCAAAATTCAATTTTGGTTCAGAATTTGGAGATCATTTTATTTGATTTGTTTTCTGACTGCTCCAGTAGGAACTTTGAGTGAAATATTCTGGTTTTGTTTTTTGTCAGCACAATCTGATATTTGATTTTTATCCTGTTGAATTATCAGGCATGTATTTATCTCTCCAGGACTAGTCTATCATAATGATCATATCTTAGACCACTTGGAAAATGAAAGCACTGCCAAATGCTTCTACTTGGAACTTACCCTGATAACAATAAAGCAAATGGTTTGTATTTAGTGGTGTTGACTTGAAACAATGCAGTCTTTAGTATTTTGAAGTCTGTTTCACAGACTACATCATTTCTATTGAGATAAAGCCAAAGTTATGAACAGCAAAACTGTTCAAACTGCCATTCCTCTGGTATTCATATAGACGAGCATTTTCACAGATAATTTTTATAGGGAATTATTGATTATAGAAATTTGTCAAAGCAGGTGAGTCACAGAATGTATTTCTTTATGCATTGTAAAAAAAGAAAAAAAAAGGATGTCTATGGAAAACAGCTGATTATTCTGTTTGTTTCTCCATGTGTGATTTGTGTATATATGGTAGAGAGAAAGAGAATGCTGGCAAAGAACAGGAAGTATTTTGTCAGGTGTTTAGTACATCACAGAAATAACAAGTTCAGGACATTACTCACACTAGTAAGCTTGGTGCCACATGTTTAACTATGCTTAATGTTGTTTATTCTCAAGCAACGAAAGAATGAAGTTCATACTCCTTCTCTTGAAAATATTACAAAGGTGACCTTCATTCCCTTCTTGCAGCCAAAGCCTTACAGAGTTATTTATTGTCAATGAAGCCCTAATGAAACTATAATCCTTTCTTCTGTGTGTTTGGTTTGTATCAAAAGCTATTAGTTATGGAAGGTGTTTAGAAATGTTTATACTTTCTGAATAAGGTAGCATGAAAATGCCACTTTCAGAAGAAAAAGGGAAAGAAATTGGAAAACTTTCCGAGTTTCAGCCTTGGCTGAAACACAGATTAGATTCCATCATTGAGAGATTTCTCTGTGTATGGATACAGTCAACAGTAAAATTTACAAGCCCCATATAAAAAAGTGTGCTCTTGTACAAAATGTGCACTCATTTGTTGTTTTGAAAGAAGTTTTAATTTTCCTGAGCTGTACCAATAGAGCCAGGGATTCAGAGGTCAACTAATCCATTTTTTAATGTTTATGAGGATCTATTTAATATGTACCCATGTTGTTTAAAGAGTGATGAAATTCTCATTAGAGGCAAAAAACCCAGTTGGACCATTTTTGTTTAAACATCAGCACTTTTAGAATCATTTGCAAAGCTAGTAGCCTATAGAGAGGAGTTGTCTGATGTAATATGTTCAACTCCATCAGCATTTTAAGAAATACTTACACATTGACCAAATTATCATTAAATCTTATGTAGGGGGCACAGGATAAAACTATCTGTGTTTTTAGGGTCCATAATGAGCCAGAAAAGATATTTTGACAAAATTAGCTTTTTTTGAAAATTCAAGCTGAATTAGAAAATACAACATCTGCCAGAAAATATGAAAAAAGCTCAAATTTCTACTCTTCTATAGCTTCTCACTCCTCCGCCCCTCCCACCCTGCAAAGGGAAATACTTTTTTTCAAACAAGAAAACCTAATCAAATTAAAATTTGTCTTGACCTAAGACAGATGTTCTGTTTTTATTTAGCAATTTAAGCATCAAAGGAATGATAACAATTTATTCTGATGGCTTTAAAACCTCTAAATATTCCACTGTTCTACAATTTGCTTTAAAATAGTCCTTTGCCTCATGTGAGATACCTGATATCATAACAAACAAATAAAAAATTAATGCTCGAATTCATGCATAATGATAAAGTTATCCAATTGTGAAATGGAGAAGAGCCACTATTTGTACCAGAACTTCAGTTTCTCATACAGAGGGACTGACAAGTCTCTACGTCTGAAATCCCAGATGGTTTCTCTGGAGCTATGACTTGCACTAAGCTTTAGCAACAGGAAAACAGAAAAAAAAAAACCAACTAAAAATTGTAGGGCTTTTTTTATTCCCAGTGGAATAAGTGTAATAGAAATAGCAACAATAATAAATTAGATTCTCTTAGTGACTTGTTGAGCACTGAGTGAACATATCCTCTCTAGATGCAGTATGGTATTTTCATCATGTTGTAGTGCAGCAAGAAGTTGGTACATTTTCTTGAGAAACTAAATTCTTTTCTATATAGCCATACATGAACTTGATGTCTTTTTCTTAGACATCTTCCAAGATCAGTTGTTGTTGAGGCTTTAAGTCTCATTGTTAAAGATTCATTACTGGTAAGCCTGGAACCCTCTCTGCAATCTCTCCTTACCATAACATTTCTATTCATCATGTGAGAACTTAAGATTATCTCCAAGCCAAAGCTTTACATATGTCAGATAGAGCCACTTAAGGTTAGACCTCACCCTCTACCAGCCTTCCTTAGTTCCAGCTTCGCTTTTTCTTCATTCTTGTTATTATGTCACTGATGAGTCTCTTTGTAACTCATTCTTCTACATGGCCTGTATTATGGTTTTGGCTGATGGGCCTAAGTTTGGGCCTTGGAGTTCAGATTTGGGCCTGAAATTGTCAGCTGCCTTGAGCTGTGCTGAGCTAGCTAACAGCTGACCTCTTCTAGACAATAATATTGTATTCCACACCATACTACATCATCTCAAAAGGGGTAAAATCGAGTGTGTGGGAGTGGCTTAGTCAGTTTCACCATGGCCGAGGTGCAAGCTGAACGTGGTGCAGCTCGTGTCTTGGAGTGGGCCTTGCTTGTGCTGTTGCCGCTGCTTGCAGTTTGTTTGAGGTCAGAGAAGTAGAAATATTTTGTTGTTACTCTTTCTGTTTCTTGCTAAGTGTCTTTTAGAGTGCCTATGAATCTAGAATAATAGACTGTGTATTAATTGGAGAGTAGGAAGTTATTTCTTGTTATATATATAACTTGTGTAAGTGTGTGTGTTATATTGTAGTTTTCTTCTAATTTTCTCTTTTCTGTATAAATATATGTAGTTAGTTTCAGCATAAACCTAGTTTGGAGGTTTTTTTCCCTCTCCCTCTTCTTCCCTTTTCACTCTGTCTCGGACAGTTGGCATTTTGCCAGCTCAACCCTAAACAGCCTGAGAGGTAAATTCAGAAGCATCCTTCATTATACTGCTCTGAAGAATGGTAGATGGTGTTGCTTATGATGGTTTCGTAGGTCTTCCTTAACTTTCAGTCCTCTGTACTTTCCTAGGAGCAGAACAGGAAGAAGAGTTGTGACCTTCACATGTACGTAAGTCAGGCGGTGACTCCTCCTTACAGATTCCCACACTATTTGGCTGCCATTTTAGAAATTTCACCTTGTGGTTTCTATCATAGAGGAAAACTGTTCCAAAAGGATTAGTAAAGGATTTGTGTGGGATAGGAAGAGGGGAAGAATAAACTGGTTTCCTTATCTTACAAAGCAGGTCAGCTGCACTGAAGCAATAGTCTGGAATTTCCAAAAGGGAGATAGAGTAAGGTGTAGACCTTTTCTGTGCCTTGAAGCTCCAGAGCAATTTTATCTTGTCAAAGCATGATAATCTCAGTTGTGCCTACACAGCATGACTGAGCCCTGACATTCAAAGTTGCTCTAAGCAGGGAATCTGTCCTTGTTTGATATGTTAAATGTCATGCCCTCTGTATTCTTCTATAAAT
>VWZD01005272.1:342041-368297 GCA_013396695.1 Sakesphorus luctuosus
GGGGGGGGAAGATAGGAAAATATCAGAAAGAAACAAGGAGGAGTTTAGACTGGAAATCTGCACAGCTAAGATTTATGAAATGCAGTTAATAATACTACATCTTGCACAAACATGTTTTTGACTGACTGGCCTCCCTGGATCTAAACTGGGGGCCAGACAGAGTGCCTTTCTGGTGTGAAAAATAAAACATGCCAAATAATTACAGCAATGATGCAAAGAGCTGGGGATGCAATGTAAAATTTCATATTAAATCAAAATCAAAAGTGCCTCTTGGCCTGGCCTCTTAATGCTTTCTGCAACCGTAAAATTTGGCTGCACATGTGCAATACAATACTGGTGAGAAAACACTAAGATTATTACCATGCTCTCTTAAAAGACAAATCCTAAAGCTGGACAATGAAGGTATGAAAAGCATTGACATTTATTTTTCCTAACTAGCAGAGAAACACAAAATAATGGAAAAAGCCACACTCCCAGTCTCCTACGATTAAGAAAACAAAAGAGACATGTTTATGTAAATGGTAGAGAAACCCTAAAGTGTTTCACCTGGCAAATGTCCCAAAAAGGAAGGCCCAGAAACCATTTCTCCCTATCCTTTCTTTTTTTGGCAGGAGGTTTACTGGCTTTTCCTTTGCCTCATGGAGATTATACTTCTCGATTTTAGTGGAGGCCACAAGCAACCCTGCTAATAAAAACAAACAAATGCCAACCTCATCCTCTTGATGTACCCCACAAGATGCACACGACTTAGAAGTCAGAGTAATGAGTTCAAGGTCCCCAAAGTCCCTCTGACCTTTCTATCCCCTTTCTCTGGCCTCTTCTATGGTTCTGGAAGGTAGAGTCCAAGTTTTCTCTCCTCCCTCATCCACTCACTTTTTAACACACAAAAAAGTTTCTCAAAATGTTATGGTTATGTTTCTTTCCAAAGCCAATGAATTTATAAAATTAGCGCAAATATAAAGAAAGGTTGCCTATTGCTGATCTTATTTAGCCTTTTCTAATGCTATGCTTGTGCGCATAAAGGCACACATAGTGCTTTCTGTATGACAGAGTGATCCTGAAGTACACACAGGTTTTCAGAAAGAACTTGGTGGCTTTAGACAGAAACAACTGACAGCTGTACTCCCTCCATAACATCTTCTCTGCTTTGCCTGCAATGACTGTGTTACTGCCTCAGTACATATAGACAGCTGATGTAAGTTAAAAAAAATAAAAAAGAGTTTTGTTTTGTTTTGATTTGTTTTGTTTTTTAATACAGTTGAGTAAATTAAAGTACGCACTTTTCTGAACAGTGTAAAGTGACAGAAGTCTTAGAGATCTTGCTGCTGGTGTGATTGCTGTCTTAAGACTATCCCTCTTAAAAGTCATGTTTTCAACTTAAATGTGCCATAACTTTGAAGGAAAATACTTGCCTGTTATCTTGAAGATCCACCCCCTTGAGTCCAGAAGTGCTTGTCAACATCCCAGTAAAACACTGTAATTCAGTTCCTTCAACTGGCCTGATTGAAACATAACGGAGTTGAAACATACGGAGTGGAGGGGCATGGGAACGTACTGTGAAATACTGTATCAGTTAAATGCAGTGTGTCAAAATAGTGTAATTTTGTATAGCTTGTTATTGGTGCTATAAGAACTGAAAGGTGCAACTTGTGAATCTCCTCCCTGCTTTACTCTGCAACTCTCACTTGCATAAGCAATATTTGCTGATGTAAACTCCCTTTCCAAATCCACCAAGAATTTGACATGAAAGTTGCTGTAATGAGCTGATAATGACAGGCTTAGCAGAACCGAAGTATAAACTGAAGTAATTGGATCATCAGCATTTTGGTTTTATATAATTATTGATAAAGACTGATTAGAAGAGGAATGTGCTTTTAGTTATTCACATACACTACATACAGAGACAAATACTGACTCTTTTTAGTGTGTATACTTGGTTGCCTCTACTGTTCACAGACACAACCAACCATACTTTATTTTTAATTAGAAGAATAGAAATGGGCTTTGAGGGAAAAAAAGATGAGAGGACAAAGTGTACCTGGTCACATCCAGAGAGCCGTGCTCAGTGATGTCCCTCATGGAGTTGTGCTGGGACCAGTACTGTTTTATATCTTCATCAGTGACACAGAGAGTGGGATTGAGTGCATCCTCAGCCAGTTTGCAGACACCAAGCTGTGTGGTGTGGCTGACACACCTGAGGGATGCAATGCCATTCAGAGCAACCTGGACAAGGTCAAGAAATGGGTACACACATACCTGAGGTCCAACAAGGCTAGGTGCCAGTCTCTAAACATAGTCAGGGCAAGCTCCAGTATAAATACCGGCTGGGGGATGAAGGGATTGAGTGCAGCTCTGTGGAGAAGGACTTGTGGGTACTGGTGGATGAAAAACGACTTGAACCTGGAAAAGCACATTTGCAGTCCAGAAAACCACCTGTATCCTGGACTACACCAAAAGAAGCATAACCAGGAGGTTGAGGGAAGTGACATTCCCCTCTCTTTTTTGCTCTGGGGAATCCCTGGAGTCCTCCCTTGGAGTCCTCCCTTTGGAGTCCTCAGACCAAGAAAGATTTAGACCTCTTGGAGCAGGTCTGGAGAAGGTCCATGAAGATGATTATGGTGTAAGAGCACCTCTGCTGTGAGAGAAGACTCTGAGAGTTGGGGCTGTTTAGCCTGGAGAAGAGAAGGTTCTGGGGAGACCTTCTAGTACCTAAGGAGGACTTATAAGAAAGGGGACAAACATTTTAGCAGAGCCTGTTGTGATAGGACAAGGGGTAAGGGTTTACCTAAAACCTTTAAGTTTACCTAAAAGAGGATAGATTCAGACTAGATAAAGGAAGAGATCTTTTCAATTATTAGGGTGGTGAAACACTGGAACAGGTTGTCCAGAGAAGTGGTATATACTCCATTTTCAGAAACATTCAAGGTCAGTTTGGACAGGGCTCTGAGCAACCTGATCTAGTTACACTTGTCCCCCGTTGGAGGGGGCTTGGAAAAGATGGCCTTTAAAAGTCCCTTCCAACACAAACCATTTTATGATTCTAGTTCAAAAAGGCATTTCTGACTTAGTCACTGGCTGTTTAGCTTTGACTGTAATGTGTCCTTATTAGAAAAGATCCCTAAAGTGAAATACAGGGTGCAAAACATCCATGTCCACACCACGGATTTCAGGAAGATTTTTTTCAAGCCAGTTGCAATCCAAACTGGTGAACTGAATTCCCTTCAGGGGATTAAGTATGATTAGGTGTGATTTTGGAGCATACTTTCTCATTTAGTTTTATCTCCAAAGAATCCAGATGAGTCTCAATGATAGGATAATTCACTGAAATTAATCAGTTTAGATAGATTTTACCTATTTATTCAAAACCACACTATTCATCTGAACTAATAAAATAATTGGACACACCTATGAAGAGGTGCATATATCAACATACACACACATAATGTATATATGATAACATATGTATATATTGTGTATGTGGCAATGTATGGCGTGTTCATATTACATATTTATGCTGTGCCTTACCTTGATCTCATATCCTAATGAGCCTTGTGGCCCACTGTGTTTGGATTAGGTCACTGCTTTTATTTGCTGTCTTTTTGTAGAGACTGAATTTGGTTTGTGGAGGACCTATGCAATCATTGCTCCAGGAGAGAAGGGTGACATCTAACAAATATATTTCAACCGAAGGCTGAAAGACAACTTACCCAACTGAGCAGACACCCATTTCTTCTGACAGGCAGCAATCAGCACCACAGCCTCTTCCCAGTCAGCTGGTTGCAAATTTTGTGTGGTTCTCTGTTGTGCTCCAGGTGGGAGAAAGATCGGGCTTACTGGAGGGAGTGGCTGCCTTCTGACAACTGGTTTTCCAGGGATGTCCAAGGAGAGTCAGAGGAAGCACTAGAGCAAAAGCAAATGATTAAGTTAACATTTACTCTCCATTTCAAACTTTTGTCAGCACTGCCTAGTCAGTTAACACTGGGAAAGCTTCAGTAACTAAAAGGTAAAGCACTCAAATTTATGGTATATTTGCAATCATTTTGATCTTTGACGGATAATGTCAGCTTGCTTCTGCTATTACTGTTCTATCTATTAAATTCAAAATTATAACATACCAAACTTTGCTACCCTCCAGCAGACAATATTTATGATACAGACTATATGACATTAAGTATTTCACATATATATGTATGCATGCATGTATGTGTGTATATATATATATAAATGTATATATATATATATAAATGTATATATATATATATAAATGTATATATATATATATAAATGTATATATATATATATAAATGTATATATATATATATAAAATGTGTGTGTGTGTATATATATGTATGTATGTATGTGTGTATATATATATATCTCCAGATCTTGTTGTTGCCTACAGAATTTCCCTCTAAAGCCGGAAAAATGCTCCTCAAATACAAATTGTGCAATGGACACAAAAGTTAAAACTCTATTGTTGGTAAATAAATCAACATCCTACTAAACCTTTGAAGCTGCGCCTTATGACAAACTTGTGAATTGCTATTATGGAAATTCTTAATATAGCAGATGTGGTTACTTACTACAGGAAGCTGCAGGGAAGTTTTTGTGGCCTCCTAATAAAATTAATGTTTTTCTGAATAGCTTGTTGCAGTTAACCACTTGGATAAAACTTCTGGGAGTCTATAAAAGAAATTGGATTTCTGAGGTTTTGTATGAACCATGATGGGACAATGTAGTTGCTGCTCATTTATTTTTTTAAAGGATTGTGATTGGCAATTCAGAAATAATTTGGTTGCTGATATTGAGAGGGAAAGCATGAGCTTATGTGTATTATATGATTACCTGAATTAAAACTACCTTCAAAAGTGCCAATTAAAAACAAAACTTTTAGAAAAAGTCATGTTTATTTAATGTTCCAATTGTTTTTCATGAAGATGGACACAATACTTTCAAAAATACTGTAGTACATTATCCAAAAGGTTGACAGTGCATCAAAACACTAAAACTCACCCAAATATCCTTTTATTTCTGTTCTATGTTGGTCTGGGATTTTTTTTCCCCAGGACTGAGGCAAGTTTGTATAAGTCTTTAACATATTTTTTCTAAACTAACTGAAAAGTTTTTCTATAAAACTACATCCAATGGAACACTGTTGCCTTCACAAAGCATTGTGCTTCAAAATTGCAACACATGTACGATGAAATGCACTCCTCCCATCATAAATCTTGATTACCAAGACATTTTATTTTAAGTTTGTCCCCAAAGACTGAAGCAATAGGATTTATGTCCTTATGTAGAAGGTAAGCTGTGTTATGAGGGGACTGCCCCTTTGTGGTTATTTGTATAAGGCTTGTCCAAGGGACAGATTTGGTTCCATTAAAAAAAAAAAGGTCCTTTAGTTATCTTTCCAATACCTCTTTCACAACTTATGCAGCATCTTTGTATTACTGTGCTTAGGTTCTTGATGGTGATGTGTTATTCCACCTTTTACATTAATTAGCCCAGCCCCAGTTAACTTGGTGAGCTACTTGGTGATAACACAAAGATTGTGTCTGTAGTCATAAGATGGAGTCAAACCATTTAAATAGGTCAGTGCTTTATTACAGACTCTGTTTCAGGCTAAGAAACCTCTCATTAGTACATCAGTGCTAATTATCAGGATTGAGCTGGAGAATGTAAATCATGAGTGCTGAGGTAAGGGGCAGTCAGTGGTTTATCTGGTTCCATGTTACGAATTACAGGATTCACTAAGTGTTACTGCTGTGTATCAAAATGTTCCTGTAGCCAAAAGTGTTAGAGGAAAAGTTCAAAATTAACTAAAAAACAATAAGGGAAGGTTGGTTTTTCCTATTTTTCTATTGGAAAAAAGATATTAATTATTGTATAGAACTCAAAAGCTTGCAAAACAATAGTTTATTTTTATATCAGCCCAAATATGAGGAAAAGACAGTGGACAGATCTGGAAAAAAAAAATTATTATTGTGTTCTTAATGAAGAGATAAGTGGTCTGACTTTCCCAGGTTCAATGAGTCTAGTACATAGGATACAGTTTAACTAGCAAAGAACAAACAGGGTGAATCAGCCCTTTTGCAACTTAAAATATAAACGTTACCCATCTGATTGCTATTCTTGAGAGTAATATACACCTTCAAGTTAAGAAGCAAAACATAACAATTGATGTAATAGATCTACACAAAACACAATGTTCACTTTTTTAATTTCACAGGAAAAAGGATGGAACCTGTGGTGAGCCAGAAAAAGTCCCAACACAATCATGGACCTTGTGGCAATACAAAACTGTTGTAGGATTTCAGTTAAACAGGAGTGGAAAAGGCAATTGTTTTTCACATAGACATGGTGCAAAATATCCAGATAAGGCCTTCCTGGCATCCTCAATTAACTTTATTTTGTGCTGTTAATATTTTGTTTTCAATATTCCTGTTGTGATCTGAGTCACTGGCAGCCATTGGGAAAAGCTAAATGGGACAGAGGATTTTTTGGACAGCTATTTTAGCATAAAATCATCTCCTGTTCAATCCAGACATCAGTTCTTTCTGCTACTGCAGACTTCCCTTGTAAGAACAAAAATCTGACCTTGACTCCTTCTGCCTCACATTCCCCCACTGAAGTTGGAGGCCCTGTTGCCTTACAAGGCATTTAAAGGTATAAATTTGGAATTACTATCAGTTGCTGAATGCTATAGGAAGGATGACTTAAGATGTAGACAGTAAACCACAGCTATTTTGTGCTAGAATGAAGGAAATCTGGAATCAAATTCTTGGCTTCTACTACAAGAGAAAAAAATCACCTCCCCTGATTGCTAAAGAAAGACATGTCCTTTTGTCATTGGAGGATTTGACCTACAAGCTGGGTCAGGGATGTATATGGATCCCATGTAACAGGACAGGTGACCAGAATATATATCCCGGACAAAATAATTACATCCTAGAGAAAGCCTGTGAGCATCTCATCACCCAAACCAATATTGCCTCCTGATTAGAACTTCCACATTGGCCAGAAATGAACATGTGGCTTCTACTGCCTATCTCAAGAGTGGGTACTCTAATTGCTGAGCTAGTGGAGAGGGGACCATTTTATGTTGCTGATTGTGAAAATACGCTCGGATACACATCCTCAACAAGCCTGGTAGGTACGAGTTTGTGAGTTGACAAGACTTGGCACGTGCCCTGAGTTCAAGAGCATTACATTTAGTGGTGAACTAGTCCAGAAAAGTTATATTTGTTGTTAAAGATAACATTTTAGATGTTATATATAAGGACATAGATATAGATTTACATGTATAGATATAGAAGTCAAAAAAGAAGGAGATTCAAATATGGTAGTCAAGCACTTCTGCTCAAATAGTTTGACAAATTTAGGTAAGCATAGTGGAAATAAAACAATTTATGTGTATGTCAGATCATGGCTGCACTTGAAACAGCTAGTATATAGGACAACTGCACTCTAACACTACCTTTTGTTTCTGCAGAGTAATTGCTTGTTTCAAATCAATCATATTTAACCACTGAAGAAGTATTAGTATGAACAGATTGAAATGTGTGATTAATAGACTAGCCAAAAGGCTTGAAACAGGGAGCTGATTATTCTTCTAGTGAATAAATGAGAGTTAACAGTGTTCAAGCTACTTTTATAGTCAGACAGAGTGGATTATATTACAATAACATTAACATGGAAAGGACAGAAGAATTCTTCTTTGTTTCTTTCCCAGAGAGGAAATCAACTATGTTCACAAACTAGCAAAGGAAATACTGGGCCATTCATATTTTCGTGTTAAAAAAAAAGAAAAAAAAATAGGCCGGATCCTTCCCTCATGTTGCCTTTAATCAAAGAGAAAAAACTGGGTCTCTAGTACAGGGTAATGCTATACAGCAGTCTTGGTGTAATGATCCTCCCTGGCCTTAGAAGTCCTTGAATTTACCATCTACTGGGGTTTTTTCTTCTTTCTTGTATTCCCCAATAAGCTAGAACTTCTCATTCTTTAATGGAAAGTGAGAAAGCCTGCAGAAACTGTGGTCTTTTGACATGAAATTAACACACAAGCTTATTCCTGCAGCTCCTGTATGAGATAATTTTTTTTTATCCACAGTTTTGAGAAAATATGCTCTCTTGTCTAATTGCTAGAGCTTTTACCCTAGAGCTGCTGATTCAGATTCCCTCATGTAAAATTGAAGATAACCTGTTTTGCAGTGCAAGCAAGTGTACAGGTCGCTACACCAGAAAAATAAAAAAGGAGAATTCACATTCCCAGTTCATACCAGGGAACATTGACCAGCCATGCTCAGTCTTGGCGAATTCAAGTGAAGTCAAAATTATGTCTTCAGCTCCAGAAAACAACACCTCTTTTCTGAAGATCACTCTGTTTTTATAATTATTCTAAGATTATTACTGTTTTTTAAATCAGCTGTTATTAATCATATTTTTAGGGCAAATCTCCATGCCTGGAGAGATACAGAGAACCTCCTTTTCTCACATCTCATTTTGACCAGACATTTGCTAGGCCTAGGACATGATGTGAACATGAGAAAGACAGGAATGAGGGGTGCAGCTGGTGTACTATCCCTCTCAGAGTGAGAGGAGGCTTTTTTCTATCTGCATGTATTCACATATGCATCTGCTTAGATATCTGACTGTTCTCATCCACCACATATGGAAAACTTGTATGTATTTGGCATGGCAGAGCCCATTCTACCCTGATGGTAAGACTTCTGAAAGTTAAATCTTAAAATGTTCTCTATTAAATAGCTGGAATTCTTTTGAAAAAGGAGGTTTAGCACAGTTTCCTCTCAGAAGCAGGATTCTGATGAGCAGTTGTGTTTGAGGTCATAGGTGAATGCTTTACACGGAATAATAATGGTGAGATGTCTGCTACTTCATGAAAAATTAGGTGTACAGCACAGGCTGGAACTGGTTCAGTAAAATTCCAGCCTAGTGTATGTCAGAAAAGAGGAAAGAACAGATCTCAGCAGGATTTCTGTAACTTAACCTGATTTCATTAAATTATTTGATGGATAACTTCTAAGTGATCAGTTTAGACAGTTTGCTAAATAAATTGATTACCAGCAGAAAGCATATGATGTCAAAATTTCTACAGAAAATTTAGGTGAAATTCTTTACAAGTGTGCAGTCATGCATAAATTGGTCTTGCAGAGACACAAACTCTATTCAGAGAGATGTGTGCCCAAGCAGGGTCTCCAGATGGACAGCAGAAAGACCTTTTCCACCTGGAGCACAGAAGGGAAAGTGAACCTGTTGCTGTTTAGGACTCCTGATCAGGATTCACCTGGGGCACTACAACTACATGTTATTCTGGATTCTAGAGTGAGCTTAAAAATTTGTTCCACACATATATTTCTTTTCCTGGGATTCCAGGCTAAGTAGTGTTTTCAAAGCCTTCTTTCTGCTTTAAATCCTTTCATTCTGAATTTAAGGTATCAGAAAAGGAAGGTAGTCAGGTTAAAATAGAATATAATTTGTTATTCTGTGGTATTTTTCAAAGAAGGAATATAATTTCATAGCACTGTTCTTGGACATATCGCTCCTCCAAAATGCATGTAGAAATACCAAGAAAGTCTTAGTCTTGTAAAACACTGATCAATCTTTCCTGTGAGGTGGATACAACCATCTGTTTGAATAAGAACTGCTTGTAGTGTCCATTCCTGCACATGTATATTCTCTATTCTGAGTTCTCAGTTGGACTGTAGAGTAATGGCTACTTCTTGAGTAAAAGGATTGAAATTTGTCTCAGCACAGAAAAGACCATTTAGAATCCCTGAGCTTGTTGAGCAAAGAAACCATTTTTACTTGCCTTTTTTTTTTTTCCCAGCTTTGAGCATGTATTTCTTCTTAGTGGTAACTTTTTCCAGCAAGCTGTTTCCTACCTGAAAGAAATCCTCTCTCTGTTACTAGGGTTACCAGAGGAATATTTAAAAAAAGAAAAAAAAAAGATGTAGCAAGCAGCAGACCAGACCAGCACTCAGAAGTTTCCAGGTCTGTTTTGCAATACAGAACCCAAGGGGTTTTGATAGGGTCTAAATTTGGCAAAATCAGCTTTCCCATCCCTCCCTATCTTTATTTTTTTGTCCTGTAACTATTTTTACTCCAAGTTTCCCTCTGTCTCTGTGGATATAGAGAAAAGATCTATGGATAGGAGTCTGGGAATAGGATAAGAAAAGTAAAAAATCCTGCAAAAAATTAATGTTATTTTTCTGAAAGCAAAGCCAAGAACCTAATACTGAACATGAATGTATATCAGCATAAATGTATGGGGACTATATAATCCTCTAATTCATGTTAATGAATAGGTCTAGTGTATTGTCTAATTCACAGATAAAACAAAAGCCTGTTATCTCACCTGCATTTCTTTAGTGCCTACAATGTTTTGCTGTCATGCACAAGTTCATTAGGAAACGGGCAAAGACCTTGTTCCAGAGTGAAATAATAAAGCTGATGTCAGCTATCTCAGGTTGCTTCAGGCACAGGTGTTAGTCTGGAGGAGTTTTATGGGTACCACATCCAACTCAAAGTAAGCATATGAAGTTGAGGAAGGCGGTCACATCCCTTCTTTAAAAACTTAGCTGCAGAAGTCACATGGTTACACTTCCCTGTTCCCTGTGACAGTGGGGGAAAGCATAAAGCAGCAGCTCAGTGCAAACAGACTAATGCTCAGTTTAAACAGCTTTGTTATAATTCCTGGAGGCACCCACCTGTCTTCCATTATCTTAAAGGAAAACTGGGGATCTAAATCTCTTCATTAAGGTGTAAAACTGAAGTTAGACAGGAGCAGTAGTCGCCTTTTCCACTAGATTAGACATTGGAGATGCATTTTTTGCTGGGTGCTATGGCTTCCTACAGCACTGCAGCTTGCAAGCTAGTGTGCAGCAACAGCTGATTTGTTTAAAAATGTTGTATTTTTTTAAAAAAATAACATCATCATTAGCTCTTACATTTAAGAAATCCACCAAGTCTCCTGAGACGATAAAAACAGATGATGAAAATCAGAGTGGATGGCTACTTGCCTGATGTTTCTTTGTTCAGCTGGACGATACTTTGACTTGATTGAATATAAAAATGTGCAAGGCCTTAAACTCCTCAATGTGATTCTAAATGTAAATTACAATCTTCTTTGTGTGTTATGTTATTATTTTATTGAAAGGATACATCCTGCATTTATAACAAATTAATGATTTTCAGATAAAGTTGGAGAAGTACTTTGTCTCTTCTTAGAAATTTGCTGAAGGTATATTTTCTGTGTTATTTCTACCAAAGTTTAGAAGCATGAAGTAGAAGAAATACATGCATTTATTTCGCAATTTTGATTTACTATGTGACAGTTTTTAGACTTCAAAAGAAAGGTTATCAACAACTTTTGCCTTCGTAAAAATTTAAAAATAGGTTCAACAGATGATGTAGATTTATTTTAGAAGCTTTGCTGACATTATGACATCTTTTAAAAAATCTTAAGTTTCTTTAACTGAAAGATATTCAGGAAATCCATCACTACTCAATATCTCTGTAGGATTCTTGCTTGACTGGAGTCAAGTCTCCAGCTGCTGTGAGATTCAATAACACCCTGGTTGTGATATCATCCAATAGAAAAACCTTCTGGACAGCTGGAAGAATTCTTCCACTAATGCTGTAATTAGATACATAGAATTGTCTTGGTACAGAAAATTATTTAAGGTCAGACAAAATACAATACACCACTTACCAGCCAAAGGTCAAAGAACTTGTTTCCAAATCTACCAGCCAGCTTTTTAGAAGAATTTTCGGGGAATCCTGGATCCTGGACAGTTTGACTAAAGAGCTCATAGAGGAAGACAAAACTACAGCTTCCTGAAATTATTTCTCTTGCTATGCTGCCATATTTATACCTTAAGTCTGTAGTTCAGTGTTTTTCTCCTGAATGGAAATCATTATCTTAGTTTGGATCCCTCTGATAACAGACACTTTAAGATGCTATTTTCTTTTTCTGAAAATACATTTAAATTCTTCACAAGGAAGTGCATGCAGAAACACACATTTGTGACCAGAAATATTGAAGGCACACCTACACACCTGGGTTGATTATACACATTTGATACCCAAACCTGCTCATTCCACAAGCTCCATAACAAGTGAGTACAAGAGGCCCTTGCAAGTATGTCACACTTCTCAAAGATTGAAATTTGGACAATTTGATTCATTAGGTATTGAATTATTTATAGTTCTTTGTATACCTTTGATAAAAGTGTATTGATTCAGACTAATGGAAGGTGCCATTTGGAATGTGAAGTCTTTTAAGACCAAAATAGTGTTACATAGCAATATTATTGACAAAACTGAATTTGGCACATGGTTATTTAATTGAATCAGAAGTCTTTGAATGATTGGAAAAACTGAAGATGTAAACTTTGCAAAATTGTAATTATTTTTAGGAATTCAATCTATAAGTGTTTGATAAAAGAGTGGGATCTAAATTTGTTTCTTTAAATTCAGAAGAACAGAGCTGCCTATGATGTTAGTCTGAGATTTTAACTACCACACTAATCAGAAAGGAAGTTATTCAAGCTTTTTAGGCACTGCAGTATTATTTTTACTTAGTCCATAGCTACTTGAATGAATGTGAAATGAGTTAAAGTGATTTGGCTGCGATTCAGTAATGCATGGGAAATACTTAAGATGCAGTCAAGAAGGCTGAAATCAAAATGAATCCAAGTAAAACAAATACCTATCCCCATAAATGGCAGAAAATAGTAGAATTTTGAAGAAAAGTATGGGAGCAAAAGATTAACAGGGGAGCCTCGAAGCAGGTAGCAACTATTTTTTGTACAAGGTGTTGTAGTCAAACTGAGGAATAAAGACTAAAATACAGCAGCATTTTAAAACTCATTTTTGTTTCTCTCTATACAGAAAAAATAACTTCCCTCAGAGTTGAGGACAGAAAGCAAAGATTGAAGTGACAATGGTTGATTTCACAGAAGATGAATTGAAGAATTGTACCGAGAGAGTTGATTAAGAAGGTAGTTAAGTATGTCTCAGAAATATTGCACTAAGGATCAAAGTGAAATGTCAATGTTAAGTACACAAAACACAAAAAACTTTTGACGCATAGCCAGCATAATAGCCTGGTGAATTTGTTACATTGTTCAGAATACGATGTGCAACATTTGGGGATTGAGAAGATTCATCAAGATTTCATTAATTTTTCATCAACCGCTTGTATGCACCCTATCTCATGGGTCGTGTCCTTTCATTGAGATCATGACAGACTCCTGAGCAAACCCTGCCTTATTTGTGCTCCAAGTGCCACAGAAAATGTCTTTCTTAGTTTGACTGAGTGGGAAGAGATGGTGACCCTGGACATTACAGGGAGAGTTATGGATATAAAGTTGGGCATTCTGTGTGGAAAAATTAGTGCTATAAACCTCAAATATCATGGTTTCGTTTCTGACAGCTGCATAACATTGCAGCAGTTTTTTTCTTTTCTAATCTAAAAGCTGTCCAACTAAAAATGGAAATGATTTATGTTCTCCAAAAACTAGCTGATTGACAGGCACTGCAGGAAGGAGCAGTAGGGCCCCAGTGTGCTATGGCACCTCTAAAGTGATGGGGAGGAAAGGGGTGAGGTCACAGAAAGACTCCCCCTGAAGGGATCAGGTAGATTTACCTAAAAAGTTGAGCTGTGCATGCCCAGACATGGAAGGGAGTTGGCCTGTGATTTTTGTTGAAATTAAAGAAGAAATGCGCTAGCCCAAAGGGTATATTTTTTCCTGATTTGTAACCCAGAAGTACATGGTATAATGGATTATATATGTTCACCATACAGCAAGCAATCCAATATCTCTGTCACAGTGTATATGTATACTAGTTTCAGGAGGGTAAAAGTATAAACTCACTGGAGTCCCTGATTTCCCTAGGTAATAGAGTTATTCAGAGAATATTAGTTGACAGCTACACCCACTTGCAGTCATCAATTCTGTAAGGGCTGGGATAGAAGTTTAAAATGCCAGTCTTCATCTCTTTCTCTCCCCTAAGTCTTCATTATAATATATCTCACTATTTTTCAGAAACTTTCAGTCTACTTTTTGGCAGATGTGACAGGCGGCTGTAACATTGATACCATCAGTGCTGTTCATCCTACTTCTTCTCACAAAGATTCTTAGCACTTATTAATTAACAGAAATAGGAAAGGTGCAATCAATTTATTTAATGTAGTTAATTAAAAAGAACTTGTGAGCGGCTATCAGATAAAATTTGGCTTGTGCAATTGCAATTCAACAAATTTTAATCAAAATCTTTTTTTTTTCTTTCTTAAATATAAATGTGCTTTTCAAAGATTTTTTTCATTAACAAAATATTTAATGGCACATAGGAAGGAGGCTTGAACAAATCTTATACAATTTATCAAAATATAAAGACACTGTAAATGTAGGACTTATGTTTTCTCAAAGCTCATTGTTTAGACAGGAGGAGAAGCAAGGAGGGAGAAAAGGCTTTTAATGCCTGTAAGAACTGGATTACCTTATCCTTATGTTTGCTTACCTATTAGTAGCTGCTACTAACATTTTTAAATATGGTTTATAAGATGAAATTTTGAAATGTGACTTGCCATATGTACAAATATGCCACAAGTTAATTAAATTACATATATAATTTTAAACAACTGAGCTAAGTACAGCTGCAGAGTTCAGTGGGACTCAATGAAATCCTCAGCATAGTAATTGTTTACCTCTCTATGTGATACAACAGTAAAAAAATTGGCTTTAAAAAGTGATCTAAAGATCAGGCGATTCAACCTGCATTACATCAAAGACAGTGCTAGGCAGATCAAGAAATAGAGCTAAAATAAGAAGGTAGTTTACGAAAATGAATCTTGTGCGGTAGTGCTAGAAGAAGGAGGTAGATGTTTGCTAATGATATCAGGGACCATTTAAGGACTTTGCAGTTTACCTGCAAACAAACAGAGGTGGGAAATATATACTTCTATCCACCTCAAAGGAAAAGCACCTTGGATTGTGTGTTTGTCATAAGAGCTCCTTGGGATTTCAGTGCAGTTCTCTGTTAGGAAAAATATTTGGAAAAAGCCTTCATCCTGGTAAAAAGATGCTTGTTTTAAAATGTAAGCTTTTTTTTTATCATTGAAATAGTCAGAATTGAAGTGACACATTACAAAATTAGGAAAAAGAATCTTCATTGATTGAATTAGGAGGAGAAACTAAGAGCAGTAGCAAATCCCAAATGAATGGAGATTGTCTCAAATTTAAGAAAAATATTGAGTGCTTGCTGCTTTTTGAAGAGACAACAGCTTTCTAGGTTCCTACCCATTTGCAGAGCATCACGTTAATGCATCTTATTGGATCACAGGCATTTATTTTTCCAGTTGTGAGAACTTCTCTATTCTGTGAGAGATAGCCCATAAATTCCTCAATGTCAGTGAAGGAGCAATGTCTTGGCTGAAGACATGAATCATAGAAACTGGAAAGGATCCACAAGGAACACTGAGACTGACTCCTGGCTCTGCACCGGACAACCCCAAAAATCACACCATTTAATGCTTCTTGAATTCTGTCAGGCTTGGTGCTGTGACCACTTACTTGGAGACGCTGTTCCAATGCCTAACCACCCTCTGGATGAAGAAACGTGAATTAATGAATTACATGTTATCCAATGGAGATTCCATGTAATGTTACAAATTGGAGGACAGTAACTTTTTCATCAAGGAAATATGTCCTGTAGCATGTGTTCTACTCTGTTACCTCCTTTCTACATGATCTTTGTTTTGCTTATTCCAAGTTTCAGCCTGTTGGTCGTTGACTCCAGTACAGTGGGAGTGGGTAGCAGGGCTGAAAGATGATCCTCATAGAAAAGTTATCAAGGATAGTCCTCACTTCAAAGTTATGTGTTTTTCCATTTCATTGTTATAAGCAGGCAAAACTAAGAAAAATAAAATTCTCTCTCCTGTGTAATTCCACAGATTCATAGAAGGTTAAAATTCTGTAATGGAAATTTTGCTTGCATTGTCCAGTGGAGAAGAGAGCAGAGGCACTTACACATTGTTAAACCTCTGCTAGTGTCTCTACCTGCTGATAGCTCAGTAACTTCAAAACATACTAAATTTGAAACCATCAGAAAAAGAATTTCCACATACTTGAATAGTACTTAATTATAAATACATTTTTTCATATTAAAATAACAAAATAAAAGCAATGAAATATTCTTCAGTTCATGCCAATTAATCGTGCCCAGTTTGTACAGAATACCAGGAGAACAGTTCAGGAAGGATTTCAGAAACAATTGACTAAAGACAGAAAATTTATTTATTCTCCCATAAAAATGTACTGTCTATGAAAAAATGTAAGAGAAATCTGGAAAGAAATTATAAATTTTTTTATACCAGAAGTAGAACAAAATCATGGACACAGAGGAGAAAGTTTGAATTTTTCCAGGAAGAATTATGAGAAGTTAATTCAGATGAAGATGTACACTAGGTGTTTGAGAAGTGAGGAAATACTGTTTTTCAATAGAATAATGCTGAAAAGTGGAAGGCAAGCAAGAAGGTAGAGATGGCAAAGCAGAAATTATGAAATAATAAGAGGGGAGGGGAAAGGGGAAAATAAGATTAAATGACAGCAGATTTGTTTCCTTCTCTACATTTTTAAGGGTGAAATTACTACTGAAATGGATTTTGAAAGTATATCATCATTTTTCCTGGGTGCTCGTTTCTACTTCTATGAAGTGGAAGTTTTTAAAATTAGCAATGTCAACAGTTTCTTAGGAAGTGCTTGATATAACCACATTTGTGTAAGGGAGTTCATGTGGGATGAATGTGTTTGCACACATGTATGTGGCTACTGCATTGCCATATTGTGCACCAGGGTCCCTGGTCTGCAATTAGCAGAGCTAACCTGGTCTATAACAACTAAGAACGTGGTCCATATATATATGGTACAATTATGATGTCTGTAATAACATAGTCTGCTTTAGGAATGTTTTAGCTTGATAAAGCTATGAAAGGAAATGCAAAAGTGTATTGCCATCACAGGCTTGGAACTACTGAAGGACTGTTATATTCCTTGCATCATAAATATCTCTCATATACTAAGCTAATCCCTTTGGACTGATGCAGTATGGAAAAATAAAAGGACCTTTTTCATTTAGTTTGAAAATATTAAATAACATGAAAAAATACAGCATTAATGCTGAATTTTCTGTTTTTAGAGTCAACAAGTAAATTCTGTTTCTTAGAATCTATCCTGCTACTTTATTGCCTTTAGAAGCAATTTGGAAGTGTTAGGTGCATAATAGTCAATAAATCACGTAAGGAAAGAAGAAAAGCATCTTTGTTCTTTAACAAAAATGGTAAAGGCTGTAAAACGAGGGCATTTAAAAAATAAAGAGAACAGCAGAAAATAATTACAGATTTAAGATCTGATAGTGTCAAACCACAATAATGTTAAAGAAGAGAAAAATTATTCAAGTATGACTACCATAAACTGTTGATTTGAGAAACAGACCAAGGCTGTATTCACAATTGACTTCTTTCCACTTAAGTCTTATCTTCACATTTCATTATGTCACTGACGAAATACAGCAGCTTATGCAACAGTCATCAGGAAAGCAACATTTTAATTGCAAGTAAATGCAAGTACGTTAAATCTAATCTCCAAAGAGCAAATATTTACCAGGAGTTTATGATCACAGATAGACTTGTAGAATAAACAAAGTGTACAGTATCAGCTTGTCTACATATGTATTTGACTATTTTTTTTTTATTTAAAAAGCATTAGACTACTGAATTCAAGTACAGCACTGGCTCAATACAAAACTTCATTGCTCTCCTGCAATGCTAAGGACCACACACAAAAAAATGTATTATAAGAGAGAAAGATTTGTAAAAGAGCCTTCAGGATTTGAAGACTTTATGGGTTGTTGTAACATTTTGAATAAACTACATATGTATTTTGAGCTTTATTTCATTAGATGTGATCGGTGGTTTGCTGTGTCTTTGTAGATGGTTATATCAATGTCATACGACTAAAAGAATTAACAGTTCTTTTAGTCATTTAAATAAGAAACAAAAAAAAAATCTTCGCAAGTTTGTTGAAAATTATATGACAAAATTATTAGTGTTTTGTGGATAAATTTCAGTCCTGACTAACATGTATCATACCCCAGATGTTATACAGCACCTAACTTGAGAAAAAATTGACTATAAAAGCAGCATAAAGAGGATTAAGTTGTATATTTTGAGAAGGTGGGCTTAAATGTCTTGAACAATCATAAACACAACACAAATTAGAATGACAGGAATTTGTCTTTCTGTATTTGAAATATTTGTAATAGAACAAGCTCTTGAGACAGCAGAAACTACATTTATCCCTAATAATGATCTCATAGGGTAATCACATATTTGTGAAAGAAAACTAGTTTTATAGACCCTTCTGATTTGATTTACTGGATAATATTGACAATGTGCTATTAGAGGAATCAGCCTGAAAGTTTAACAACTTAATGTTAACTGCTATGATGTGTCTCCATGCTTTGTCTGAACACTTTAGGTAAACTCTTCTTCCAGGATGGAAAATTACAATTAAAAAGTTACACTTATCTCTTTGGAAAAATATCTAAAATCTTATCAATCTCTTATAATTAAGACTATCATCAGTCTGAATTCTTTCTAATCCAATTTGACATCTGAGGGAAAGATGAGTTAGGTTCCTACTACCATATTGTAAGGTAAATAACCTAAAATGCTAAATTAATTGAAAAACAGGTATTTGGTAACTGATGTAAGGAAAACACTCTGTCCTAAGATTTGGAAATGTAAAGTCACAGTATTTATGTGGCCTCATTTTCTTTGATCCTTGTACCGAAAAACCAATTATAGATGAGAATAAGTAAGTTTGAGAAGGAAACTGGTATAATTTGCATTTTCTTTGCTCTATCAGCATGTCATAATTAATTTTCTTTCTCATTGGACTGATATTTTCCTTAATGCTAAAAAGTCTAAAATTCAGGCACAGGGAGTAAATAGCAACAACTCTTAACAGCTTTTAACATCCACTCTCAGTATAAAAGAGTTCCACTCTCAGTATAAAAGAGTTGGATACTAATTTGCATGATGAAGGAAGTTTTAAAAATAAATTATTGCAAAGTAACATCATCCCAAGGTGACTATCCCCCTCTCTTGGATATGTTATATGATGACTATGCTGAATAGCGCTCCTTTCATTCAAAAGAGCACAAGACCTTTTAACTGTAAATTTTCCTTTCACTGCCGAATCCACTCCTTGGAACAGATCAGTAAGATGGCAGAATGTCTCAAGTTGTGCTCCTCCATTATAACAGTGGCAGTTCTCCCTTTAGCAAGATGCAGTTCCAGCCCCCTCTCAAGTACTGTCTCCAATATAGGAGCTGGTGCTGTTTTGCACAATTAGGTCCATAGTCATTGTGTGATACCGTCACCGGCATTGTCCAGAGACTTTGTTAGAGCATGGAAGATCTATAAAACAGCAACAGGACTAAAAGCCCAATATACAAGGAAATTTCATTTTGAAAGGACATTGATATTTGAGATCCATTTCTTTTGACTATAAGCAGTCATACTTCAAAGACCACACTGTAACACACACACGTATTTTGAGCACATCTTGTTAAAAGAGTTAAAAACACCTGCCAGTTTCTTCACATTTGCCTCATCAGATTATCTGTTCCTAGTGATGAAAAAGGGGGCAATAGCTTTTTCAGGAGAGAGAGGGAAGATATATACCCTGCTAGCAATGCTGCTGCTGTGTGTAATGTGTCTTCTAGATCCCATTATGCAAGCCTCCAGGTTGTGCTTATAACCCAGAAAGTGGTTTTAGGAAAAAGAAGTCAATAATGAATGTGTCAGGATCTCAGGACCTATGGTTTTGCTGCAGGGCAATAGTTTCATGATGATGTTCTCACAGTCAGTCAACAAATTGTGTTATTACACAATAGGCAGTTATCATAATTGAGAAGATGTCTTTTGTTACACAATCTGTTGACTATCCTGACTGAATGCCTGTGAGAGTTAATTTTTCACATTGTCTTCTTCTGCAATGAATTACTGTAAGAAACAAGAAATGGGACTGTGAGATTTCTGCTTCTATCTGAATTATGGCAAGATACAAATATAACCTAAAAATCCTCTCTGTCCTTAACTTACCTATTTCTACATAAGATTCCTGTTCCGTCTCATTAAAAATGCTGCTGCCTTCAGAAAACTGCCATACCTGCTCTGTGCAAGCAGGCTGTCACGCTGGTCAGTTGGTAAGAAGAAACAAATGCTAAACAGACATTGGTGAAATCAGGACGTTTTACTGCTAGTCCTTATTCTCCTGCATAGTTAGTCACTTCCCACGCTTCAGGTCCAGAGAGTGAATCAGTGGAGCTGGCTCTGAGCTGGAGTGTCTTGCAGTCAGCTACTGGCATGGGATTCACCAAAGGCACTGCCAGCACAGAGGCACCAGGCAGTCTGCTGGGGTCGCAGACTAAGGGTGGCAGTGGTTGTAGCACTGAATCAGTCATCCTTCTCTGTCAAGCGGTGTCACTTAAACCACACAAACTCCCAGATGATGAAAAACAGACTGCACTGTTTGAAGGCAGGTTCTGTTTGTCACTACTCTTTATCTCCACCTGCTGGGGTTATTCCAAACATTCCCAACACCAATCTCTTTCCCAGAGCTGGAAATAAAAAAGCCATAGACATGATAAACAAGTGCCAGTGATGGTTTAACTAGAGATGCACAGAAAATTGTGGATATGGGCAAAAAAATTTGAAATGTTAGAATGCTGCAAACAGACTTTTTCTGAATCAATATATCATCTTGCACTTTAAAAGAAGTTTTAGTTTCTATCTTTATGTTTTTCTGTTGCATAATAATAGAAATTGTAAGGATTTATAGAATGAATAAACCAATTCAAAGAAAAACATACTCAAAAGGCAATTTTATTTTTTTACACATTAGAGAGAGATTCCAGTTTCTGTTTAAACACATAGCATTGTTAATTTTTAATTTAAATAATAAAAGATAATATTTATGGAGATGTACAACATTTAAAAACAAATAGTGGAATCATAGAATGTTTTGGGGGAGGGACCTTAAAGCTCATCTGATTCCAACCCCCCTGCCATGGCAGGGACACCATCCACTAGAGGAGATTGCTCAGAGCTGGTCTTGAACACTTCCAGGGATGGGTTGTCAACAACTTTCCTGGGAAATGATATGTTAAGAAGCTAATATGTTTGAAATCAATATTTTCTTAACAATATGAAATTTTTGTCTATATTTTAATAGATCTCTAAGCCTGGATAATTGGATGTACAGGAGTTTCAGCAACACTATTTAAATATAAGTAAGAGAAATACTTTAATTCATTTATAGATTTTTTTTTATTTCTTTAATGCATTAATAGGGGATGTTGTGTGAAAAAATAACAAACTGAAAGAATAAATTTTTCACATACTTTGACAGTGAGTTATCCTTGGTTTATTTATCTGCTATACAAAAATATGTTCCATTGCATAGGCTCAGTGCTTTTGAATTTTCCATCTCCTTTGCTCTTGCATTTTTTAAAATATTATTGTATCATTGCAGTAGAAGATAGCTGTTATGAGACATGATGTTCACAGAAGAAGAACTGATTAGGTTTGAGGGCGGGAATGAAGAATATCCTTCATTCCTAGCTTCATATTTTCAATTAGTTTATTGCTGTGGGATTAACACCAATAGGTTCAATACTGCTTGCTGGCTGGAGAGGTCCAAGTTTTCTACTTAATAGACCCAGGTCCTAAGTGCTAGGCTGTTGTACAGAATCACTGCAGGCAATATCATATTGTCCCTATTGTGCTTTCAGCTTGACAGGATGTGAGTAACAAGTATGAGAAGTGCTCTAACTACAATAAAGGGCTCTCATCCTTGTTGGTTCTTCCATCTGCTGGGGTATTTAGGGGCAGCACTGCTGGAATTATGATTAAGGATGTAGATAAGTCCAGAGCTGGAAAAATGATGGCAGGACTACATGTATGGATTTCCAAAGTCTAGAAACATTGCAAAACAACTATTGTGAATAACATGTTTTCATCCCATAAATACTATTGGTTATATATGATCTCAGTCCCATAGGAAGTGACCTGAGTTTGGCTCCCAGACTATTGCAGAGTGTTGACATTGGTTTGGGGTTTGGTTTTCTTTCTTTTTTTGTTTGGTTGGGTTTTTTAAATCTTACTTAATAGAAGAGATGTGATCGTACAAACTGAAATAAAAGAAGTTTGCTTAAGATAAGTGCTATGTCTTTGCTAAGGAGGCAGAAAGTTCAGAATATGGAGCGTGGTTAAGATACCAGCATTAATGAAGAGATGAATATAGATTTTTAGGAAAGAAAGAAGGAAAATTTTGTCAATGTTTTCATCTTGTCAAATATCCCAAGAAAAACGTGCATAGCTGGAGAGACTAAAAATTAGCAGGAAGTGGAAGATATTCTTTTCTCTAGAGTTACAATATGGATTCACTCAGACATTAGGGTTCAGGAGTGCTTATCAAAATTTTTTATCTCTTGATCTGAATCCGTAGTGAATTAAACTCTTTAGAGTACCTGTTCAGCTAATACAGAATAAATTATATCAATCACTCAAGTTTCTGTGCTCAGAAAATGCATAATACCATAGCATTCATGTATGAGATATGTAAGTGTATTTTTCATAGCACATCATTAATACACTACAGAACATTTCATTTTGTTATGATGTATCATTTAAAAAAGGGAATCTGGAATGTGATGCTACAGAAATTCTATTAATTTAGAGGTATTCATAACTATACAACGCTTGGAATCTTCAGAAAGACATGTTCAAATAAGTGCAAAATTTTCCATTTAAACCACTTTATCCTATATAAAATAAGCTCCTAATTATATAAAAATAAAGAATATATAGATATTTAGAATTCCTAATAAACTCTGCTGTTATAGACTTCTTTTATGGGGCACTATAAGGTAAGTATTTTGTTTAAAAACTTATGCAACTACCATAGGAATTTTAGTAATATTATTAGTTTGAACATATGGCCTCTGTAGTTTAGACCTTCCTTTTTTACAAAGTTGGACATTCAATGTGTCAATTTTTTTCATAACTGAAAATTGGATGCATACTTGATTAAAAATCAGAGCATGTGTTTGGTTTCCTGAACTTAGGTAGCTTTGCTTACTTAAGTTTTATTGTGTTTCATGCCTGGTCTCCATTTGACACTCTAGATATGTTGTTGTGTCCCTGGTGTCTTGCACCCTGCCAGAAGATCAGATCCTACATATGATTTAGAGACTCCTTAATGGTGCTGGGTGCTCATATTTAGGCAGCTGAAGTCACTGCTGAGTGCATTGTTAGGCCATCAAACAAGGAAGGATTCAGTTTAATATAGCTACACTTAGGGGATTATTTGTAATCTAAGCTCCTTATACAGTCCACAGAGATCAGTCACTCAGTTCAGTTGCCTAGAAATAGTCACCTAGTGTTAGTATGAAATGCTTTAGGATATCTCACCTGACTTCCACATTTTGTTCTAGAAGAACATGGGTTCTCTAGGAGTCTTATCTATCAGTCCCCCATGGATAGAAAGAAAGAAAGAAAGAAAGAAAGAAAGAAAGAAAGAAAGAAAGAAAGAAAGAAAGAAAGAAAGAAAGAAAGAAAGAAAGAAAGAAAAAGGCAAGAACAGACTTCTGACTGTGCTAGACATGTACACACGTGAACACTCATGCACACATGCATGTGTAAACCTATGGATATGTGTGCATGTGTGTTTGTGTGAGTATTTGAAATCATCATGAATACAGGAAAACATCTACTGTTTAGAAACAGAAATAAACGCTGTCAAATCATTCAGGATATGTGGAAGCATTGGCCCTGTGTTAGTGTTGTGGAGCTATTTATTTTGCCTCTATCGTAAGATCTTTGTTGAACAAATGTCTTCTGTTTCTACAAGGAACTAAAGACCACTTAGCTAACTGAGGTCTACAACGTTTGTGTATTTTTCTGTACTGTGTTTATTAGAAGCATTTCAGTGACAGGAATAAGTTTATCACTTGCTACTCATACTATAGCGCTCATTAATGTTTGTGCTAGCATTTTTGTGGTTCATTGTACCTTATATTTGGAAAAAAAAAAAGAAATTTATTTCAGTAACTGTGCAGATCTAAAACTGCAGATAAGAACATCTGGCATGTCTGAAGAAGATAGATACTGGCTAGACCTAAGGTTTGCAGTATTGAAGCAGAAATGAGAGCAACTTCGCTGAAAAGTAATCCAGAAAAGGCAGATGCAGCAGGACTTACAACCTATCCTTAAACTATGCACAAACACAAGTTTACAAGAGGAAGGTTTTGCTGCCCCATTTGTGTACAGGTAGTATTGACATAATTTTTTATGTCCAGACCAGGAAACTTTACAGAGAAATAGAAAAAAAATTGTGACATTTTGGATCAATATGTGACAAATGGAAATTGCCTGCAGCTTATCAACCTTGTATTCTTTCCTTTATCAAATACAGGCAAATATTCTTTTCCATTATTAGGTTATTGTCTTTACTTCCTTGCTTTATTACAGTGCAATCTTACTGTAGATATCAAAGATGACAGGAAAAAAAGAAACCTACAACATATCTTGGAGAGGTGCTGAGAACTAAAATTTATCTCTCTACTGAAAATCACAGGCTCTATAGACAGATACTGATTTTATGTCAGAGTAAATTCTCTATCCCTTTCCCTCTCAACACCTCCATGTTTCACAGGATACTTTTCTTTCTCGTCTCCCTGGGCTGAAAGTATTTTACCATCTCTCTGCCTCTCTTCTGCCTTGCTCTAATTACATCTCCTGTACTCCACTGTCACCAAGTTTGCTTTCAAAGTTGATCTAATTGATACATATCTAACTAAACTCTGAGTCATTGGTCTCTACTAGTATCTAGTTTTTAAAGATATTTCAGACCTAAAAAAGGGGCTGTGCGTCTGAAAGCATGTCTAATTTCCCCAGCCACACCAGGTGGTAGAATAAAAGGTACTGTGTCTGCCTGCAGACCTTCTCTTGCTTTGTTAGAGGCCTCCTAGGGAGCACCGGTGTGAGTTCAGAATTCCCTCTACTTGAACCTGAAGTGCTGGGGAGCAATTTTTTGACAAAGTATTATGACTCATTAGTGACTCAGAAACTGAGCTGGCTCAGGCAATCCCTGGGGGATTTATATCAAGGCATTCAATATGATTGATTCACCTAGTACAAAAGCAAGAAGTTCCTTATGGTACCTCACAACCCTAAGAATGGCTTCTGAACTTGTCATCTCATATGGCTCTGTTATGACTCTCTTGCTAGAGGTTGTTGGTGTTCCCTTATATACCAGCTTCTCATTCTCAAATTGTTTTTGAGGTATAAAAACTGCAGAGAGAATAATAAAAAAAAACAAACAAAAAAACCCCCAAAACCAAAAAACCCACCCCAACAACAAAAAACCCCAACAGCAATAAAATCTAAGCCTTTGAAATTGTGTCAATAGTAAACAAGTTACAGTTCTTTGGGACCTACTGTAGAACCTTTTAAGAAAAAAAAAAAGGAAAATGGTAAGGAATTTAAATTAAAAAATAAAACAAAATAAGGACTGCACAATGTTCTCGCTCTTCTTTCCACAGCATTAGGGAAGAAAATAGTTGTCAAAGCCTAAATATTTTTGGGTTTTTTTTTTAGATTCCATCGGAATATCATAACTTATTTGTCAGGGAAAAAACCTGAACAACCAGCTATAAACCAGGGGAATAGTTTTACTTTACCTTAGTAATGACCTTTTATATGTTGCTAGTAAAAAAGAAAGAACAATGCATATTCGTGCTAAAGAGGTAGAATAATACTCATCCATTTCTACTTAAAGGAACAATTATTAGTCTAGAGGCCCAAGCTAAAGGTTTTTACCCTTCCACAATATTTACACCACAATGAGAGCAGACTGCAAGTCTAGGGCCTCTTGTGAATCCTCTCAATACTCATAAACTGGCTGTGGTTTGTCTATAGAACTCTACTGTAAATCCAGTCTAAGTGTGTTCCTGAGAAAGGCAGGAACAGAAATACTGCTAAATAAGCTCTAAAGGGCTCGCCAAAAGAAAAGAAACATGATCACCATTCCACAATTTCATTCCTTCTATGAATTCCACCTCTGCAATATACAGGCTGACATTTTGGAAAGACTTTTCAACTCC
>VWZD01005272.1:379085-395440 GCA_013396695.1 Sakesphorus luctuosus
TGTTCTTCAGCCTACAGCATATACAGAAGGATCTTTGGTAATTAATATTAAATCAAAGGGCAAAATTAAGAATTAAGCTAGGTTGAATCTAGTCTGAAAGCAACACATTAACTTTCACATAAAAATGTTTTCTTTTGGAAATAGAGGAAAGAAAAAGAAGGATGATCATAAAATTTCTTCTTCAATTCTATGACCATTATGCCATATATTTTTAAGAGAAAATACATTCCTTCACCCAAATAAGAAAAATTACCCTCTTCCTCCTGAAAAATTTAGCAGATCAGAAGTTGTCCTTTTACATCAGTAAATGACTTGAATGTAAAAAGTGCAGTATAAAGGAACCATAAACATAGAACTTATTTCATAAAATTACTTCAACACATCAGTGGAGAATTTTGTTTCTGACAAGAGTTCAGAAACTAGTCTCCAAATTTTATCAAGGTTGGATCAAATTCACTCTGTCATCAAAAACTTTCATGATTTCCTAAAGCATGCAGGAAAATTAATTAGCAATATACAAAGGTACAAATAAAAAATACACAAGAAAAACCATTTAGATATAGAAAAAACAATCCTTATTTTTCGATAGAGGGAAAAGTGTTTGGATATGTCATCTCAGAATGTCATCTGTTCCTGGAACCCATTTAACTGCTAAATTTAGTAAATGTGCAACAAACTTCAATCTAAGCTTTCCTCCTGCAACTCAGTCTTTCCTTCACAGTCTCTCTGTGCCAGATATTTCCCTCTTACACCTGGTGTAAGCTCCTCAGAATAAGGTCACTGTGCTCCTGGACTCTAATCTGTTTGGTTTCCATGAAGTGACATTTTCATTAACTAAAACATCTCAATTAACATAATCCAAGCTGCCATTCTATGTTGACAAGTTGATAATCCATTTCAAGGATTAGTAAAAGAAAATACGCTGCTAAATTCACATCAACTCTAAAAAAAACATTAAATCATTGTTTTCTCTGTAATTTGCAAATGGTGGTTATCTATTTCACCACTTTCCATACTAACACCACTAGTATTTAAAAGAAAAGGGAAATTATCCCTTATGTGTTTTTAGAACTGCTTGTGTACTCTTCATAATGTGCGTGCTACTCTTCTAAAAGGCTAGTCATGAAACAGTATTAAATCCAGCTAAACTTTTTGATAGGGCATACTTTTAAGTGGGTATTAAATCTTGTAGGTTTTCCTCATCCCCCATGTCCCCACCATTAGCCAGTATTATGCACTGTACCATCATAAAGTCGGGGTAAAATGTGCCTTATAAACCATTTCACCTCAACAAATAACAAATGCATTTCAATAATGTTCCATTTAGAACCGGAGATTTTCTACCTTCTGAATTTCCAGCTCCTATTACATGATAGTGACCTAGAGTTCAGTCCCACAGACACTTTGTCACTTTATGCAGCTGCCATCGTCCCCGTTGGGGCCTGCATGCCTTGCAGATCTATCTTTATTTAGCTTCATTCATTAGTATATGGTGAACAGAGCTTTCTGTGCTGAGGTGGATCTTGTCCTTGTCTATCAGTATTATTTGCTACTCTTCCACATCTTGCCTATATTTATTGAGCCCTAAACTTCTGAAACAAAGAGACTTGAGAGTTCTAAAGATTCATTACAAAATACAGAACTCTGCACGCAGCTTTGAAAGTTCCAGGTTCGACCTGGCAAGAATCCTGAAATTCTACTAGTCCTTTCAGTAAGAACCGCTCAAATTGCTTTGTTCTGTGGGTCAGTGCCTTATCACCATTCTTCTCCTCCCAACAAATACATCAGAAAGCACGTTTTTAAAGTATTTTTAAGTATGTTTTAATCTACTCCCTGACCACCCACACTGAGAAGGGAATTCTGGAGATGTTTAACTCCATTTTGAGAATGTCCTATGAAAAACCTGTTCCCATTTCTATCCAGACCTAGGTAGAGTTAAAAAAAATCAAATCTGTAAAGTGTCAAAAAAAGAATGAGAAAAACTTCACTGTGATAACACTCATTATGAAATCAGTGGGGCCCTCACCATTTCATGGGCCCTGCCAGGGTGCCTTTGCTTCCTTCATTGCCCACTAGAAATAAGTGATAGCCAAATGAATTCACTCATTATTGTGCTTGTAATAGGTGGAAAAAAGGGAGAAGAAATAAAAATAACAGGCCCATTTTGTAAAAAAAAATAGAAGTTTTCAGCGCTGCTACTATATGGCTCTCAGAATATGGTGGCAAAACACAAGAATCCCAATTCTTTTAAAATTTAATATTGCTGAAATAAATAACCATGCAGTACAATCTAACTAACAGTGGTAAAAAAGAGCAACAAATACAAATGTGTGTACAGGTGTGCAATTAATGTCTCTGCCAGTTTCACAAGAATTGCAATGTGAATTTTCATGTTATAAGTAAATTTTCCCTATGGACAAACAAATTTACTCACAACCTAAGTTTATAAATTAAAAGACGCTGTAAGATTGTCTTCTACAGGACTCATCACTGGCAAAATTAAAACACAAGCCTGTATCTCTTGAAAATACTGTTTCTGTGGCAAAATACAATTGTTATTTAATTTATATTGTTTTGAGATTTCTCTTGAAAACAGCTTCTATATTCCTCAAGAGTTTATGTGCATTTCCTAAATAAATAAATGCTTGTAATCAGAAATTATCTTTTCTCATGAGCCAATCACCATGTTTTTAAGAGCGGTCATAGACAGAGAAAGGAAGGGGTAGAGTAGAATCACCACACACTAACAGCAGACACGAAAAAATTTGTGCAAACAGACGACTGGTTAAAGTTCACTCTTTGGAGCTTTGCAGAATATATTATAGTCAGCATCTTAATGGCTTCTGCTTTAGGTACTTTACAATACAGCACAATGTATATCAGTGAGGCAGGAAAAATGTTAATAACAGGCACATATATACAGAATTAATTTCTCAAGGGACAAGTCTGTTCAGCCCAGCATACTCAGACATTATTCCTTCTAGACTTTAGCTAATTAATGTAGTTCTATTTAAGAAAAGGTGGAAGGGATCATATTGATAAGTGTCAATAGTGTACATTCAAAACATCTATTATTTCTCTTCTGTGTCCTTGGAGGCCTGAAAGAAAACCCAAGTCCAGCAATCACTTATAGTTAATTACCAAGCAGAAGGCAATGAAAAAAAATATTAAAACCCCTCCTCTCTTGTGTTGTTATTTTATCTGTATTCCCTTCCCCCACTCTCAATCTATCAGAAGCATATAGAGAACCATGACTTACTCTTTTTAATGTATTAATTACAAAATTGTTTCTTTAGGCGTTGGATCATCATCTAATCCATTTATACATTGGAAGAATTATTATTTTTAAGTGAGTGCTTTGTTGTCTGATTGAAGGATGCCACTGAATGCCTGGATTGCATTAAGCATCCTTCATTCTCAATGGTTTCAAGTAGAAAATACTTTACAAAACTGGGACATCTGGGAACAAAGAACTCCATAGTTGTTCAAAATCTTTCTACAAACTCAGATCCAATAAAAATAGAAACTTTGCTTGAGATCTAACATCTAGATTTGTTTTTTCCAAGGTTAAAGAGTCTCCTTTTGTCCTTTGCTCTTACTGTGGAGATTTGTAATGCTTTTTGTTTAATTAAGTGACAGAATAAATTGACCAAGGCGATCAGGAAGTGTTTTGATCCAGATTATTGGAATGGAAACTATATTCAGCTTTCCCAGTAACTTGTACGCCAGCATCCTTCTCCATTAGATCTGACAACTACAATTTGCTCTGGACCTCCTGATGCAGTTTGTCACTACCAACAGGCCAGTATGTACATGGCCAGGGGTTACAACATACTGATTCATTAGGCTACAACCACGAATCTGCCACTTCAGAGAAAAGGCCCATCCATCTCTCTACATTTAGCTGTCATTCCTACCATGAATGTAATGCTATTACTGAGACAGCCAAGTCCATTGCTCATGCCAGATGTTGTTAGGAATTCAATCCATCCTATCTCTGAACACTAGTCCCTTCAAACAACAAGAGGTTCAGTGAATTACATATTGAGTGGTGAGGTTTTTTGGCATTTAATTATCCAGCTGAAAGGAACATGCTTAATTGTTACTGCAGTTACTGATCAGTGACTAAATAGAGGAACTTTCTGAAGTGATGGTGGAGCACTGGCAGCTGAATAAATGCTTCACAGCACTGCAATGGCTACGATAAAAAAATCTATATGTCTTTACTGAATAATGCCTCTCATTGGGTAAAATGAATGTGTGTTATTTCATTTTTTAAGTGAAAAAAACATGTCAATATTTCAATAGGGCAAATTCATGCTGTTCAACCTTCTGCTATCCAGTTTTGGCCCTTCAAGGAGGATTATTACCATGGTGTACAAGGGTAGAAGCACAGTGCCAGTTATTCATATGCTCAGATATCTGTGCCTGGGTATCCAGGGAAATGTCTGTGGGACTGCTATGTTCAACAAAAGGGGTTCATAACACCCTTGGAGATGAGCTGGTTCTATAGAAGTCCAGAGACAGCAGTCATCTCTGCTTAGGTCTGTAAGGCAGGAAACTCCAAGACCATCTCTTTACATACCACTTCAAAGCAGAACTCTGAAAATGAAATGAAGTTAAGCCTCATCCTTTCATTAGGCTGATTAAAACTCTCCACTTTGCAGAAGTAGTCTTGTCCTTCTGTAGTTGGCTTAAGCTGAAGAAAGAAATATTATGAATATATGTGATATTTTCAGTCTAGCTAGTAATTCTGTGTAATCTCTGTGAATGTGTGATCCTGTAATATGCCCAGCTACATTTCAACAATAAAGGCTTGAGAGAATTGCACAAGGGCTTAATTTCCCTATGTGAGGCTTCCTTCTAATTGTTAAATGCAATGCAGCTGAAAAGTCAAGAGTTTATTCCCCTAGATTTTAACTGGGAAATAAGACACATTCAGTAGGACAGAAACAGAATAAAGCTGACACTTTCTGAGAGTAAACATGGACACTGCCTTTGGTTTGGTTTTGTCATTTTTTCTTTTTTAATCTGGCCTAATGATATAGTCTGGAATCTAAGAAGTCCTCATCCCATTCATTCACTAACAAGTAAGTGATGTTTTGTTCATTTACCAACTTTACTTTGCTTCCACATAGAAAAAAATTGGTGATCTTTGTATTCCTTTGATGAAGCCAGTTTGTCTAACATTGTTGAATTGTCTGTATTTAAAGGAGAAAAACAAATGCTCAAACTCACTACCACTGAAGGTTTTTTGAAAGTATTTGAACTAACCTTATACTATATTTAGTGATAATTTATCACATCTTATCAGAGTTTAGACTGAAGAGGACCAAGAAGCTTGTGCAAGATTTTTTTTCGCAGTTATGTGTAATTATTTGCAAGGACAATGTCTTATAACTTGATCTAGTCAAGGAAAGTACTTTTTCTGCTCCTGCTCTTTATTTGTTGAGACTAATGGCCTTCAAAACTGAAGGATCCCAATTAGCAGCAATATGTGGCTCCACTAGATTGGCACTCTTGCACATTCAGACCTAGACTTGAATAATTTCACAGATTCCAGTGGATGTCACTCACATTAGCACAGAGAATGCTACTCTTTCTTCTACCTTAACACTCTCAGAATCTTTATACAAACAATAGTATTGCAGTCAGCTGTGTCTGCTACTCTTTTCTTAATTTTACTCTCCTAATTTTTCTCATCCTAAAGCCAAAGCAATAGCTGTTTGAGGCTGGCCACATCTGGGGGCTCTGGATGCTGTATGTCAATTCACTACAGCTTTGTAAATACTAAAACTTGACAACTGAGTCACAAGTCCCCTGCTAAGTATTAAGAGGTAATCTGATGACAGCCTGATACCTGAGAAAAGAGTGGGAACAGGTATTAATATAGTTAACTATTTACGGTTAATAATCCATTTATACAGTGCCTTTTGCAAGGCCTGATTTTGCAAGGTGGAAAGCAGCCTTAAACTCCTTTGACTTTAATGATGTTTAGACCCACCAGGTGCTGAGCCATGACAGCTTTGTGCTCTACATAATACAGTCTGCAGTGCTAAATTTTATATTTTGGGTTTAAATACCAAATATCACAGCACTTTAAAATATTTTTATATTTTATATTTTATATGCATAAATTACATAACCACAACTCCAGAATAAAGTGCACACATCCATCTCCACTGCTTCCTCAGTTTATGAAGTACAGTAATGATATCCAGTCTGATCTGACCTGGAGTTTGGCTTCACTGAAGCTCACATAGAGATATTTGCATATTTGATATTTAAGGTAGAGACAAAATCACAGTAAGAATTCCAGCTCAAAGCAAAAAAATTAAAAAGGGAATGAAGGAGCCTAAAAATTGTGTTATCACTTACAGTCCCTATGAATCTATCTACAAGTTTTCAGCTTTTCTTTTTTTCGATTGTTATTATCCAGTCATTAGATCTGGTTGGAAGTTAATGTGCAATGGTGTATTACTTACTGCTTTGTAATGCAGATAATTAATACAATTACCTTTATGGTTTTCCCATATAAATATATATTCTTACATATAAGTATATATAAATATAATTGTATATATCTATTTATTTATCATCTTTAACTGATTTAAGTGAAATAGGAATTGTTAAGACCTTTCATTGCAAGGCAATGTAAATGCTCCACAGCGCTCTCCTGTTTGTATGCAGCTTGGTTTGCTTGGTTTATTACATTTGGAGGCCTAAGTATTGGACAAAGTACTGCATACCTAAGAAGTACCACTAATAACTGGTTACCTGTTGTGAAAGGTATATTTGAAGAATTATCAATGTTTCATTTTTTAGAATATCAGAATCATGATATGTTTTCCATTAAATGTTTCATTTCTCCCTCAGTACTTTTCATGCAGGATGATTATTACAAACAAAACCTATTATTGACTGTTTCTTCAATTTCTGGTCTTAGTAGCTCTCTTCAAGTGTGTAATTTTTGTGTAAAACCTGTTTTCTGTCTGGTACAATATCAGGCATTCTGTTAGCAATTCACAAACAATTAGAAATATTAATTCTCACAATAAGCAGACGTCTAATCAAGTCCCTTCAATATAATATGGCAAATACTGACAAAAATGTCCCACAAGCAAAGAATAAAGTAGAATGGGAGAGATATATATGCAAATCAGGTAACAAGCCATAGCTAGAATTCAAACTTGATTTATGAAAATTATAATACTGAAGGGAGAGGGGATTTCCTTAACCTGTGAACAGATTTAAGAATATAGGTCTTTTACTTTTCATAGGGACAAAAGTTTCTATGTTTCATATGTGTTTTAGGTATTCTCACATCCAATAAACTATCTACAAATTATCCACTCTATTTCCAAATATATGTATAAATTAACTGATAATAGTGTCACTTGCAACTGGTTTCAGGAGGCGTGAAATTTAAATTTTAAAATAAGAAAATTGATGATTAGCCATACAGTTTTTTATTGCTGGGATATTTTCTATAAACTTTTCTAAAAAAAATTGGACTAATCTGATCAACACTGAGTAGCTTTCAAGATATATAAAGAAGGATTTTTTTTTTAAGGCAACATCAAGTATTTACTCATTCAGTCTTTTCTTATTCCTTGTAAAACTTCACTTGCTGGCTACCGGGAAAAAAACACTTGACCTTTATTGATTCTTGAAGATGAGGCTATAGAGAAATTTATCCTGTCATATCTGTTGTTGATACTAAGGAATGTTTTCTGAAGAAACTGAGGAGCACTTTGGCCTATTTCTTAAAACCAATATGGAAACCAACACATAACAAAAGACTTTACCTATTGTGGGATGTGTGGATGAATGTCCCCGCTGTGGGAGCACATGGCAATCCAGATCCAGCAGAACTCCAAATCACGCCTTGAACTTTGGTCATTCAATAGGTTTTGTGAAATGCTTACACTCTTTCAGGATCAAGGCTGTGGTCTGATACAAAGCTCTGCAGTGAACGGAGAATTTAATTGGCTTTGAAGATTCAGATTGTTCTGTAAGCACAGGCAACTCTGGTATTATGTGTATTGAATAATCTGACTATTCTTTGGGTACTTGGGACTTACTGAATGAAATCTGTCCCTGTTCATGACTGCTGGGGTAAGTAACAGAGGGAAGACATATTTTGTGAAACAGTGCTGCATCATAAATCATTTCTCCTGGCCATCTACCAGGTCTCTAAGTAACTAACAGAAAAAAATCTATTTAATCAAGCATTGATATTTGCACCTCAAATCACATCAAAAGTAGAATGTGTCTGTTCAGTAAACCTGTTTTAGCTGTTTAACTTTTGAATATTTGGTTTATTTTCTTTTTGTTGTAAAGTGTAGGGGCTAATGTTTCAGCTATTATTTAGAAACAGGTCAGTGCACGAAGACATAAGTGAGAAAAATAGGTGCTTAACCTCAGTCCAATAGTTATGAGTTAAAGTGGGAAAATTGGATTTGTATGCTCCATAATAATACCACTTGGTGTTAACCATGATGTCAGTTTAATACTAAGGCACTTGTCACTTCATTAAGGCTGCAGTAGGAATATAAGTATTGGTTTTCCATAGCCTGACAGCAGAAGTGTGGCAATTAAAACACTTGCAGTGGAAAAAGTCTGTATTTTCTTTTTGCTAGAGAGTTCATATTAGCAAGAAATTGTGGAAAAAAAGAGCAGGAGGGTGGGTGGGTAACAAGTGAGACTGAGGGCACAAAGGAAAGAAACCTTTCAGAGAATTTGCAAGGAGTGAGAAAATGTATTCAAATATATTCAAGGTAGCAGTGGCTAAATGGCTACAGCCCAGATGACAGGACTGCAAATGGTTCCCTTGGAAACATCCTTCTATTCAGAGAAGTAGAAGAGTGTAACAGGCTTTTAGGTCATGCAGACCATCTTTCCACTAATGCAAAACTGTAGCTGAACAACATGAAATAATTAATATAATCTAAAATTAATGAATAGATAAACATAAACATTTCCCACTTTAAATCCCAAACTCCTGTATCATAGGATGCAGTTTATTCTGCCCTCCCTGTTTGGTGCTGCACGTCACATAAAATTAGAACATAAAGGCTGTTTTGAGTTAGGACCTCCTTTGTATATCTGGGGGTTCACATTAACACAGGCTCACAAACTCTCTGTCTTCCTCTGATTTGTGGACTGTACTAAATACATTCTTTCTCTGACTACCAGCTACAGTGCTTAGATATTCATAACAGAGAAATCTAAAATACATCTCAGATTGTATGTTTCTCAATTTGGCCCTGTACATATATTTAAAAGAGGATTATAACACTTCCTAGAGAAAATTGCAAACTGAGAGAGCAGAAAACCCCTTGCACTTGCTGGGGTAGGTTTGCTTTGAGCAATTTTTCAACTTTCTCTTCAGGGCTCTATAAATTCACATCAGTTCTGAATGAAAGGCTAATCACTGAAGAGGATTTTTATTGAAAATTAATTCTATCCTCTTCAGTCAAACATTATTAATAATCAAAAATATTTCCTACATCATATATATTTTTTTTTCTCACAAGTCACTGTTATTGGCTTAGTTTTATTGTTTCTGAAATAGAACATCTGTGGCTGTCAGACTGGATTCATAGTCACTGAGAAAACTGCAAAAAAAAGAATTTTCTGACTTACAGATCACATAAGAACCATTATCTGAGTCCAGCAAAGGGGAGAAAAATAGATTTGACTCTCTCATATGCTGGATGTATAGCATAAGTTTTTCTAGACAGGATGAGGTACCTGAGGAATAGGCTAAGTTAGCCACTATGGAATTATTCGTGGATGTGGCTGGATACTTGCAGCAGATACCCAGATTGGGTCCGGCACCTTCCAGCGTCACTGCTGGGTGAGATCTTATTCTTCAGAACCTGTAATATCATTATATGTTTTCATTTTGAGTTTTTATGTCCTATTGTAGCTATGTAGACTGAAGGAAGATTGTTTTCCACTGCATTATATGACTTTGTTGAATTCTCACTTGACTTCCTAAAATTTTTTTTTCATATTCAAATTATCATCAAACCAGGCCTCACTTCTGTTACCTTTACTGTATGTATTCATGAGCAGGTGGTTCACCAAGAACAGAAAACACCTGTGCTTCCTTCAGAGTGCTGTGACTTTGATTTTTCTTGCTTAAGTACATTGACTTGAGCGATTATTTATCTTGGCTCAGCAAAGCTCTCTATTGATACAAAATTCATCCAGAGCATATTGTAAAGCAGAAGGGAAAATTCCAATTATAGTATCTCTTTCACCAGTTTCTTCTCCCCATCACCACTTGACAACCACTACCTTCCAGATCTAATTATTTTTCATGAGCAGTGAATGGTGTATGGGTAGCAAAACACAACATCAATAAAGTCAGTGATACAATTGCTACTGTCTTCTATGAAGGCCAAACTTTCATTATTTTGTGGATATTTATGATGCAAAGATCCATCAAAAGCTAAATGTGGTTTAAGTTAAACAGTATGGTTGGTACAAGATACTTACTGCAATTCAGTAAAAAGTGACAGCTTCATTCATGTTTCAAATGTGTTAAGACAGTAAATTAGCAGCTCAGAAATGACAATTAAAGGTAAATATAATACCTGGAAGAGAAGAAGGTTACCAGTGGTTGTCCCAGGGTGAAACAGAAAGGACTTATGCTGATGTTTCTCTTGCCATAGTCCATGAGAAATGTGCGGTGTCCACAGTGATCTAAGATTTCCTGGCCTGTCTTCTCCGCAGCTGTTTGTGTCCAGTCTTCATCTTGGTTTGCTCAGCTGCTTTAATGCAACTGTGTGGCACCACTTTGTAGACCGAATAAATGATCTGATCTGAGATTGTTTTTTGAGGGACAAAGTACAGGGAAGGAGGGAAGAAAAGTAACCAAGGAGAGGAATACCTGAGTGGAGCCCTCCTATAAAATGGAATTTCATCCTGACACAAAAGCAGCATTCTGTAAATATATGACAAGCTAAAAAAGGGAGAATCACTTGCTAATGAAGTTGTAGGATTGCACAGCTGAATAATGCTCATGGTCTAGAAAGGTCTCTCCAGTGCTGGCAATGAGAAAGGTCAAATGTGGTGCCATTTAAAGTTAAGATGGCATCACAGTGAAAAAGAAAAGATAATTTTAATACTGAGCCAGCTAAAAGAGAACAGATTTTCTTTTCTCAGACTGTGACTTAATATAAGCATTTGTAGATTCTTGCTGGGTGAAATCTTAAATTCCATCTAAATGAAACATTCATCTACTTGACAGTTTGTGGTGAATAGCAGCTTCTGTTTTCTGTCAGTATGAATTATGCATGTTTGGAAAAAAGCTTCCAAATTTCAATTAGTGAATCTTAATTTTCTTTCTTAGACCAGATGGACTTTGTTAACAAAAGGATTGTATCTATATCTAATGGAACCTCAAATTGTTTTAATCAATTTCAATTGAGATAAATATTTGAAGCATTAAACCTGTCTCCACTATTTTTTTAACAAAGTCATTCTGGATATCAACAGCACACTGCTCAGTTTATTACTTTTTTATCCAATTAGAAAGCAGAATCCCCATGCACTAATTGGCAAGTACATAAAAGAATCTACATGTTGCTTAAGCAGCAGAGACGCAAGGAAGTTTAATTAACTTGTAACAGGCAATTTGTAACTAATTACATTTAGTGTTAGATGGGTGCTGGTTTACTGGCTTAGAGGGGGGGAGATTCTTGTATGACTTATTCCAAGTCCCAAAATAGATAAAATATTTTTCCTACAGTAATGCTATAAGTCTTAATACTAAATATTTTACAACCTTTTTGACCTGGTTAATGTCTTTGAAACACAACAGTACTGTATATGTTGGGGACTCTAGGTGTGCACCAATTCTCATTTCACTGAACAGGAGTCAAATACTTTTTCTCAGACTATGCATTTTTAACTACACAGCTCTGTTACTTCAGCTTGTTCAGTAACCTCAATTCCTTCAGCAGTTCTTCCTCTTTCATGTGAAATACCATTTAGCAAATGTGTATGAAGTCATTAAACATGCTTATATTAGCAAAGAATATGATTATGCTTTCCGTAAAAACAGGGACAATTTTGAAGGATCTGTCATATTTAATTTGTTGAAATTTTGTTAAATTACAGAATTTTTATTTGTTTTATTTTCCAGAATTCATTCAGCAGATACTTGTGATGATTTTGCACGTTCTTCAATGGCCAGAATAAAGAAGCATTTGCTTTGGTTGGATATATACTTTTAACCTATAACTTGATAGTCCTTCTTAATTTTACACAGAGTAACCCTTAAAATGATACTTAAGCGTGAATTTTTAAATTTAAACATTAAAGTTCTTCATTCAGTGCTGAGAAATATATTTTGTTTGTTATGGGCAAGTGGAAAAATTAATATCTTTATAACAACACTTGTATGTGTATGTATAAGTGAACAGACAAACATTTACTGCATTCTTTTGGTAAAACTGCACAGGGCTTTAGTATTGGCTCAAAGACGTGAACTAATTCTCATATCCACTCATGACCTCAGCAAAATACTTTTTGAATTCAATACATTTCTCTCTATGCATTTCCATCACATAGATAAGTCTACGAAACACAAGAATGTCAAATCAGAGAAATTAAAAATTGAATAATAATGATTACAGACATATCTTCTAAAAGTAGCCACTCAGGAAAAGAAATCAGACTTACTGAAAGTTGCTTAAAATATAACTGTGATATCTGGTACCTATTAACTATATTCATGAGACAGTTCCCTTCAGCCCCATTGAAAGAGTATGAAGCAACTGGATAGGGATGTTTGCATTGCCAAACCTGACGATTTTTAGGCTCCTTATGCAGTTAACGGAGAATGTTACATTTAGAGGTGATTCAAAGCATTGAAGTAAGAATCCATAATTGCTGCCTAATACAGGTATTCTGAATAGCCTCTTGAAAGTATCCAACTCTCTTCACAACTGAGGGAACCTAATTGCTCAGGTCAAGCTCCTAAGTCAAGGGATGTGATTTTTATCACTTATTCCTAATAACTACTCACTGTGGCAAATTCTACAGTGAACAGGTGATAGAAAGCTTTCTCTGGCTGCACAGCAGATGTTAGATCATTATTTCTCATCAGGAGAATGGTAAAACCATAATGAAATACTGTTCTGTTAGACATGTAGGTCATCTTTGTATTTTTTATATGCTTGTTTAATAAATCAGTAACTGCATCTTCCATCTCAGTTTGTCATGGCTGTATGGTTCAGTTTAGTTTCTTAATGGGTTTGTTGCCCAGACTACTAAAATTTTTTTGTCTATGGTGAGAAAAATTCTCTAATCCTTTTTGAAGATTTATAACATCTGTTACAGTTTGGGATTATATGGAAAGACATTAATGGATGCCCAGCATGAATTCCAGTTAAGTATCATTTTGTGTAAACAGAAATGTGACAAAAATAAAAGTAACACCAGCAGCAACACATCTGTTTAAAAAGCTAATGCAAACTACAAGTACTTTAGGACAGTAATTTAGGCTATTTTTCAACATTTCCTGTTTGACACATAACCATATAAGATATGTCAGAAGCTTGATCCACTTGATGTGATGTATACCAGCCCTTTCTTTAGGGAGAACAAAGCCATGAGGCACAATCTTTCAAGGTCTGGGGGACAGTGAAAGGCACAGTGTGCACTGTTAATTGTGATACATTGCTTCTCTCCTCTGGAAACATGTTCTGAATGTCTTAAAGTATTAACCATCCTTTTATTTGCTCAGTATATATCACCTCAGAAATAAAAACTGATCCAAAGTCACTGATGAAGAATACTTCTCATACTGAACTGGCATATCAAATGATAGTCTGCCTCTGAACACGCTGTTGTAACAGAAGCAATTACAAGTTGCACAGCTCCAGTAGGTACAACCTGGTCACAAGTAAGTGTACTCATGTGTGTGGCCAGTCACTCATTCAATGACTTAAGTCTGCTGGCTTAGACACAGTTTTGTGAAAATATAGATCTGCTGCTTCTATGCTCCTCAGTTACGCATAGGAATATGGAGACTCAAATGTGGAACTCAAGTTTTAGTTCTTTGTTGACTTATGTCTTGCTGCATCTGTCTGTGCTTATGTGTCCTAAGAGTAAGTTGTTTAAAATATGTTATAAATTGTTTGTGAGAAAGCATTTCTAACAATTTTTACTTCTTAATTACAAAATAACTTTCCTTTTTTATGTTACATTTCTAATGCACATAATAACAATTGATCTTTTAGTTGTACATTTCTAGGAGAAAATAGTGTGTGCAGAAATGCTTCTAATCCTTCTAATTTTTTAGCCCCTGTAAATTGTAACTTTTTGTGAATTCACGTCTCTTGGAATGGAAGTCTGAGGGTTTTAATATTTGGATCTGCAAAGTTACTGTACAGTAAATCTAGGATGAAAGATACAATCTATCTTTGGCTTTATTATTAGTAGTAGCAGTGGAAGTAGTAGTATTATTACTATTATTACTAATATTTCTATAATTAGTACCATTACTACTACTACTACTGCTATTATTACTATTACCACTAATGCTACTGTTATGATTATGATTATGATTATGATTATTAGTAGTTTATTCTAGTGCTGGGTTTGTATTTGTGCAGAGAATTAATAAACAGAAGGTGCATCATGCTGAGTGAACATCTACTGAGCAAACACAGCAAATTAAAGTGGCAATATTAAGATACCTTTTATTTCTACCAGCATAAACCCATGCCACTCTTTGGAGCTACCCACTTGGAATGTTTCTACATGTCATCATCATGGCTGGGCTTCCCAAAGGAAGATTTGGGAAAGGCTCTCCCCACGTGGGTGTGTCCTTTAATCCTGTGCAGTGGATTTTTTTAGGTGAGGCACAGCATGTGCAGAACTGGCCCCACCCTTTAACTTCTGAGATTCATCTGCCACGGCTGAGCAAGCTTGGATGGTGACAGGGAAGTCCTCAGGACTAGAACCTACAGCCCCTGGTCTTCCCAGGAGGTCTCCCATCCAAGTACTAACCAGGGCTGACCCTGCTTAGCTTCCGAGACCAGAAAATATCAGGCACCAGGGTGGCAGGGCTGTAGTTGTTTCTATGTATACATAAGTATCTAATGTAAAAAATCCCAATTCTTACTCATTAAAAATCTTGATTATCTGTAAAAGCGATGCCAAATTCCTAGATCAGCACTTCACGTGTGACTGAGGACTATTTACCTCATGTGTCCTGTTATTTACAGGAGGGATAAAGATAAGCCCTCCTGTGTGTGTACTGTGCAGCTCACTTGTACAGGTGCAATAGGTATCTGAACACCCTGTGCAAAACAAATGTATATTGTACGTACCATGAAATCTCCATCCTGGGAAGGCCTTATATGGTATGATATCCATGGTGATAAAACTAAGGCATGCAGTTTTGGTTGCAGCTTACACTAACAATAACAGAGTTCCTACTGATTTAGGAGCATAGCCTTTTTGATGAAACACTGCATCTAAATTTCAGACTGATATCTTTTGTTGCTTGGCCATGGGCATTCTGTGTGACAGAAGCCAGTGGTTTCACTTCCCAGAGTTTTACTTCCTTCTTTCATTCCTGCCTTTAACTATTGACTCTGGACACAGAATAATTTAGTTGAAATATTTAATATAAAACTCCCTTTTAATACAAGTCTTTATTCTCTTTTAATGCAAGTCTGGTCTTCATTAGTGTTTCTAGATACTACCATACTGTAAATAAATAATACAAGGAAAAGTTAGAATTTAATGGATTACAGTTTATAAACCAAATTTTTGTGACTAAATTTTGCCAGGATCAACATAAGGTAGTGGTGCCAGATCCATCAAAGTGCTGACATTAATTAGAAGCAGATTTTTTTATTTAATTTCTGGAAAGAGAGAACCATAGTTTATTACATATTTTGTATCAAATGTACAGCATATATATTTTCTTTATGAAATCATCAGATAAGCACAAGATGTGAGCAAGGTTGAAAAAATACACTGAATATATTTAACTTAAGTATTATTGAATAAAATAACAATATCAGGGAGGGAATGGCTGATTAAGTCTTGGCCCCTTGGTAATATAAAAATCAGTCTCGTACAGAAGTTAATGTTAGCCAGTAGCTAGGGTTATTGGTAATGATCACTGCTATGAATCCTGTTAAATGTTGGCAGTCATCTGAATTTCCACACAGGCTAAACTGCAGAGAACGTTATGCATATATTTTATCCAAGTTTGAGCTAAACATAAATTCTTATTTAGGGAACTTCATCTTCTTGGGAAATTAGAAATGACAGTGGGGAGGGGGAAATGGTGTGCTGGAGTCTGATGTGCTTCTGTG
>VWZD01005272.1:399546-419214 GCA_013396695.1 Sakesphorus luctuosus
CACATTCCATTAGAGATTCCACAAGTCTTGGCACAGATTTCTGGATTTATATGAGATTATGAAAACTGGTAAAATGCTTGTCAGAAAAAGTTTATGTTACCATATTTTATCTTGTTTAACAGGCTTTCTATTGCTTCAGATTCCCTGTGGGCTATGCTAAAGATGATAAAAGAAACATTGTAATTACAGCCTGAACTCAAGACACTTCTTCCTTGAGGTATACTGAAAAAATTGACTTCTTACATGTAAATGTAAAATTTTTGAATTACTTGAAAAGATTTTTTTCTCTAAGCATAAAATGCAGTCCTAGAAATACACAGTATTTACTCTGTAAATCCATCAGTTTGTGTATTAAATAAACATCTTGTTGATGCTGCTATTACTACAGGAAATNATAAGTGTATAGATTCTTTTTTATTCCTTAATTGAGGTATTTCATACAAATTCCATGGAAACTTCCAGTGGGTGCAGTAGGAAAACTTGCAGAAAAACTCTATTATTGAGGACTTGAGCTCTTCTCTAAATAGAAAGTGAGAAATGAAGAATATCCAAGCTTAGTTTCTTTTACTTTTGAAGTCTATTGGATGATTTACTTTTGAAGAAACTGAAAAACTTCTTGCAAGCAAATCTTTTGTCATGAGAGAGATTTTGCATTCCCTAATATATGAAAAACCAGAATGATTTCTGAATGATCATTCCTTGCAGTGTTTATCATCTTGTGAAATTCTGACTATCTCTTCGAATTACCAGTAAGGGGAAGAATTTCAGTAATTACAAATGGATATAAATTTAAAAAACTGAACCCTGCAAACCTCAAAGAATTTTCAAAAGTATTCTGAAAGTTAATTATTCTCAATGTGAATTTGAAAGTGAACAAATAAAATACTCTGGATTGTAAGGACCAGAAAGAATTAATGAAAAAGATTGTAACCATTTGTTCTGACTCTACTGCTCATGACAAACATCTCAGAATTAACACAAGATCTTCAGGACAGAGCACAGTAATAGCTGGATAGCTCTTGGTGCACTGAATTAGTGCTTTTTCTTTTCTTGAGGATTTAATTTTTTTTTCTTTCCCATATGATGCCTGGAACTGTACAACTAGCCTTCTTAACTGATGTATAAATATCTTATAATGTAATAGATAATTTCTTGTACTAGTATGGCTACAGTGAACTTGAATTCGAATTATACATGAATACCCAAAAAACATCTGGTGCAAGTGATACATAGCACTGTATTTTATAATCCACACAGTGCACTCTGCTGCTAATGCCTATTAAGTTACATTTTCCGCCATGCAAATTATATTTAGTTTTAGATTACCTCATAACCTTAATATGCGTTCTTAGTTTTCTTCACTTTTGAAAATGGAAGAAAAAAATGCTTGTACTCTAAGTCTCATTTTCTTCAACTAACACTTTCTTTTACTTTCTTTGTGTATTTAATCCTATAGGGCATATGGGTTAGTTACAGAAACCCCCATATTGTAACCTTTGCTGACGTTATTGCCAACACTGATTATTCAAAATTCAGATTTTTTCGTCTAAGTAATGTTATGTGTTCTTGTATATACATGGTGAAAGGCACAAATAGTTTTTTCAGGACTAAAACACATATCAGTATGTTCAGGATAATGAGGCTGATTCAGTAAGGCCAGACCTTCAAGCAACATTTTTCATTCACATTCTCCTTAAAACTACAATGACACATGCATGAATGAACAGCAATGAAGTGGTTAATTCACTAGGAAAAGAAAGAACAGCTGTGGGCACCTTATGAAAAACTATGTTTGACCTGTCCATCATGAAGACATTTGTTCTTTAGTGCTGCAGGTGGCAGAGTTACTAAGAAAATCAACTTAATTCAACACAATCTTTGGAACAACTTGTTTTCTTGATAGTTTTCTGAACAGTGCACCTCTATGTCCAGCCATGATCTTTGCTGCAATACTTAAAGATTCTGACTGGGAACCAAAAGATCATTGCAAAGAGCATTGTGAAAGAGACGTTATGCTCAGCATCTTTTAGCATATGCAAATACAAACTACAGCGTAAGATTAGGACAAAAGTGAAAGAAGCATTTCACCACTATAGAAAATAGTACCAATAAACACACTGTTGTTTCTAATTCTAGACTATTATCTGCACTTTCTAATAGCTAAATCTACTAAAAACCTTTTTGCTGGTACACACTTGCTGTAAGTTTAAAAATTATTTACAAATTTAATTTTCTTTATCTTGTATTTCACTGAAAAATAGGTCAGTTAGTCTGCAGGTCCTCTAGCAGAATTCTTAGGAAAATCAGTAGTATTGTACCAGAAAAAAAGATGGTCAGTTAAAGACTCTGGGAAATACAGCTTCCAGTTATCCATAGGTTCTGAAAATATATGCTTGAGGAGCTTACATGTTTCAGACAAGAATAAAGCAAATTGTAATTTTAATTGACCATGAGGGAGAGAGCAGAGAAGTAACATGTTCCTTACAAATTACTCCAAAAGGCAGCAGTGGCAACTGGTAGATCTTTTAGTATTCTTTAGCTACTCAATGTTGAGTCCTTTCTCAATCTGCACAGCTAAAAAGACCCACTCATGTTGGTAGAAGGCAGAGACAGAATATACAATGCACACAGTTGGAATATGAAGCTTGGACATAAGTTGTGTAGGCTGCTGAATCCCTGTAATTTTAGACCTGTGAGTACTGTTACTGTTCAGATGTCTTCATGAACTCCCCAAAAGGGCCCAGGCACCACTCTGTCAGTCATCAATTTAGTGTGGCCTTAAAGGATCTGGCCATCAACAGAGGAAGCTATTGAGTTAGCTGAGAATGATGGCAAACTGTGCAATTTGGTATGGTAATTATACTTTCTTGCCTCTCAAATGCGAGAAATATGTGAGTTATAATTTCGTTGAAAACAGTAAACAGATAAAATCATTTTTATGAATACTTTTTCCTTAATCAGTTTTTGATACAACACACACACATGCAAAATTCTATTTTAAATATATGGTAATGTAGTGCTCTTTTCTCCATCAGCAACCATGCCAAAAGAAACATTTTTGGTAGTCCAGAGCTATACAACTGGTAGACTTAACGTGAAATACATACAGAGGCACAAAAAGTGTATTTTCAGCCAGATGAATGCAGTTCAGTTTCTTGCTATGTTTATTATTTTAACACCCAAGGGAAAATTCAGAAGATAGTCTGCTGTTCAAACGTGCAAGATGTCTGTCCTTAAAAATGTATCATATAAATAGACCTAATAGGAATTACTTTTAAATATATGTCACAGTATAACTTTGAGGCCCAATTTTTCTGAGATACAACACACTTGACATTATGTCTGTCCTCTAAAAATTAGAAGTTTCAAATTTGTTTAAATAAAGGAATTTGCACATTTTATCTCTTTCTAAGAAAACTTCATTTTGCTGCTTCTTCCAGGATTTTGCTATAAGTATTGAATGATATTTATTTTTTGGAACTGAAATTCTGAAAAGAATACAGATCAAAACAGTATAAAGTGGGACTGATCAAGTATTGTAGTTTCTGACATACATTGAAAAAATATGCTTAGAATTTGGAAATTATTGCAATTTCATTGTGGTCATAGGCACAGAACTGGTAATGATGGGGTTAAAACAGAAAAAATATGTATATAGATAATAGGAACTGTGCTGCTTTCACACAGGTGATAATGAAATTCTTTAGACCTCTGCAGGTGTAATTTAGTCAATTAGTGCACTAATTGAACAATTTCCTAATTGTTAAAGCAAATAACTAATATTATGTCTGTCCCCATATCCATCAGTTGAAGAAAGAAACATATAATTATCAGCTCATCAACCTCAGGGCAATTTACCAAGCCTAAAATAAACAGGCTGCAATTCTCTGTACTCTAATAGTAGGCAAGTTATAAATAACTTCTTTTGTATGAATAATGGGCAGTCATTTGTAAATGACAGTCCTGGATAATTCTTGGATTACCCTTCCTTATTCAAATGTAGACACAAACAAATTGCTTAAAATCCAAGTAAGTGTAGGTATTAAAATAGTGTAGAAAGACCTTTTCTTTTAAACTACAGATGTTAATCACAGGTAAATAAAGATCTTATGAAAACGTGAGCTGCTATGTATCGAGTTTAAAGAGACAAAAAAACGTTACCAGATATCAGCTTGTTCTTTCAAGATACCTGTATAATACTGGTTATGTTAATCTTTTCTTCTTATGGGGAAAGGGAAGAGGTTTTAGCACATATATATGGATTTAATTGGTCTTTAGGGCCTCTGGTATAACCACATCTCCATCTGTTAAGCCTATTGGTTATGTTTCATGGAGGTCATACCTCTGTGGCCATATAATGCTGTATCCCTTTCCTGATTATATCTATACTATGTTGGTTATAACTGAGTGCTGAGATTTTCTCATAGTATTGTTTTAAAAAAAATTGCATAAATATAACAAACTATAAAGTAAGATCTGTTGCATAACTTAAAAGGTAGGCTTTTTGTTACCTTATAATCTAAAAAGTAGGTTTCTTCTTATCTTATGTTAAATATCTATGGTACAGAGGCCTTTGCTACAGTCACCTTTCGTTTCTGGGGGAAGAAATAAGCCTCTGTGAGCTGCAATGTATCAAATCAAGAACAGAGAATTCAAACTGCAGTGAATCTATTAGAATCTATTAGAAACTTCTAGAACTATCTGTTCAACTTTTATGTGGTCCTATTAAAAGCAAGAGTACCCATGGCTTCAAAATTTTATAAGATGCAAGCAACATGATGCAGCATTCTGTCGTGTGTGTGAATCTGGGCTTCACACTACAAGGTCATCAAGTTACACTGAAGAAACTTATTTCTTCTCTCCCCTTGCCAGTGCCATTTCCCTCAGGTGAGTAATGCAGAGAAGTATGTTTGCATAGTAGTGCAAAAAAATCATTACAGGTGGAGAATTACAGTTACATGTTCATTCTATTTTCTTTATTGATTTTGTATACTATTTTAAGGACTAAATACCATGTATGCTTCAGACTTAGGTCCCAAATCCTTTTTCAATTATTTTCATGCAGTCTCACATACATCAGTAAAAGTAATAATCAAACACAGAATTGCTAAAATGAAAGAAAGAAGAGAAAATAAAAGGGTGAAAGGTCTCTACTTTTTTTTAAATTCTAGTGAAAAAGTGCTGCATGCTGCCACATCCTGTAATACATCTATTCAACATACTTCAAATCAAGTCAGAACTGAGCTGGTCTGACCATAATTAATCTTTATTTCTTTCTGGAACCTTGTACTCAAAAATCTCCAACCTTCCTGCCACTTAACTAAGAGAGAAATTGAGGGTAGAGTGTCTTGGAATCAGAGAATCATTGAGGTTGGAAAAGACCTCCAAGGTCATTAAGTTTGGCCTTTGACCAGATAACCAACTTGCCAACTAGATGATGGCGCTAAGTACAATGTTCAGTCATTTCTTGAACACTTCCATGGCTGGTGACTCCACTACCTTCCTGGGCGGCCCATTCCAATGCTTAAACATCCTCTCTATGAAGAAATTCTTCCTGATGTCCAACCTGAACCTTCCCACTTCCTCTTGTGCTGTCTAATTTTCTGGGAGAAGATGCCAACCTCCCCCTTGTTCTCAGAAATGAAAATTCAAGTACCTGTATGTCATCAAGATATCTAAGCTCCTATTACTGTCAGTGGAGCTTTAGTCAGTACAGTCATTGGGCTGGCAGAAGTATTCAGATCACCCTGAAACAGAGACCTATGCTGGCCTAGCCTTGAACTCTCCTATCTATTGTACAAAACCCACTCGGTTAATTTACTGAAATATATGAAAAGCACAACCTGAATCTTAAGTGCAATTGGATCTTGAAGATGAAATGATCAATCCTTTTATAAAAAATGGGAACATCTGTATGTTGCATACATTGAATGACGGTGGGGAGATTTTAAATCACCTAGTTCTATACCAATTTTGAAATGGCACACTAATGAAATGAATGAAAGCACAGGTTAACTGAATGGCACACAGCTTCATTTACACTTCAATTCTCCTAAAGATATTTTAACTACCTACTCACATTAAGTAACTAATTGCAATTCCCAATCTACCTCATTGGCAATTCATTTGAAATGCAAGTTGGTAGTGCATGCTTTACTATTCACTAGAAAACAAGGAAGCATTAATCTTGCTTTATTTGTACCTGTGAGATCTCATGCCAGCATTTTCAAGTGTAAAAACTCATGGCATATAAATTAAGCTTAGTAGAAATAGAAAGACACATTTTAGTGGAAATTTGACGTTTCCCATACATGCTGGTCCCCAGGCAGTTTGTATTATTTTTTTTCTCAATGAAGTGCATTAAGTAACTGTATTTTGAACAGGAGTTTTCAGATGAATGTATGCTGAAAACACAGATTGTTGAGGATGTTGATTTCAACTGGTTAAATGTTGAAAAATTATATTGTCAGATTTACTACCATTTTATTGCCAGCTGTTTCTAAGCTCAGTCTGCAAAAGTTGCTTAAGGTGAGCAAGAACATAGGGGAGTGGGGAGCAATTTATTTTCTTTAGTGCTCTTTACAGTTTTTGAAAACAAAAAGTTATATCTTTTTGTTTCCTGAGCACCATGAAGACAGGAGTCTTAAAAAATAATATGCTAAATTCTTCCTTTAAGCAAATCATGCAGTCACTGAGCAGGTATTTAAATAGATTTATTAGATTCTCTTGTAGTATAAAATTGAGTAACATTAATTCACATTTATTGTAACTCTATTAATATTCTTCATGACAATAAATAATTTGGTCATATTGATTCTCCTGTAGATATTCTGCTCTTTCCTCACCTGTGACAGGAGAGATGTCACATTGTTACATATTTGATTTCTTTCACGAGTCTATGAAAGTAACTGATGAATCGGAGACATTTTATTTCACACAAGACAGTGAAATAGAGACCTAAGAGTAAAAACCACTTGGATTGATTTTTATATTTTCTTTATGTTTCTACATTTGTTTTTTTTAGTGTCATAATAAATGACCAGTAGGCAGAATAAAGCTGTATAGAAAACCAATTTCTTTCCCACCCCAGTAACAGTAATTAATACACTGGAAATGCAAAACAATACAATAGCAAAAACAAGTTTTGTGTAGCATGTAGGCTAATAATTTTTTTATTATTTAGACAATTTCTTTGGTGTATGACTACTATGGGTGATACAGTCAAAGACTACTCTTTTCCTGCAGTGTGAATAGTTAAGAAATGAATAAGTGAATTGTTGTCTGTTTACCACTTCTCTCAACACATTTTTTTAAGCTTTTTATTTAACATATTTTTATAGATTTTGCTTGCACACAAACATACAAAGTAGCAGGAGTCTGTGAATCTTAGGAATATTAAGCTGAAGTTTCTATTAAAAATTGCTCTTCTCAAATACAGCTTTATAGGGAGAATTTGATTGTGCTATCACTTTTCAATCCCTCAGTTTATTCTTCAAATTTCTTTCCTTTTCTGTTCTCTGAATCCCTACAACCTCGATCAAAAACATGATCAGTTCTGCATTTTTGATCGCGCTCCTGTGGCAATGTGTAGCTTCTGATTTATGGGTTTATGAGCATTCAGACTTTTTTCAGAAACTAGAAAGCTCAGTGGAGCAATGTCAGTAAAGATTTGACATGTTGGCAAGGTATGTTGCCAATAGCCTGAATTTTGGTATCAAATTTTGAAAAAATTCTAATAGTTATTTAACTTATTTCAGCAGAACTTTTGTGCTTATCTGATAGGTTACTGAGCTATTGATTGGCCTCCAGCTGGACTTTGTGCCACTGCTCACAACTCTTTGAGCCAAATAATTCAACTGGTTTCCCACCCACCTCATCATCCACATTATCTAGAACATATTTCATCAGCTTGTCAATGACCATGTTATGGTAGAGAGTGTTGAAAACTGAAGCCCTTACCAAAGTCAAGACAAACAACATCCACTGCTGTACACTTATCTACCAAGCTAGTCATTTTGTCACCAAAGGCTCTTATATTCATCAGGCATAATTTCCAGTTTGATTGTTTTCCAGTTGATTGTTTCATATAACCTTCATGTCCTTAATAAACCTGGAAATGGTTTTCAGAGCTATATGCTCCATCACCTTTCCTGGGAGAGAGGTGAAGCTAATCAACCCATGGTTTACTAGGTCTTTTTCTTGCCCTTCCCAAAGTTAAGGGTGACTTTTATTTCTTCCACTCCTTGGGAATCTCCCCAGATCATCATGATCTTTCAAATATAATTCACAGAACCACAGAATGGGTAAGTTTGGAAGGGACCACAGTGGGTCATCTGGTCCAACCTCACTGCTAAAGGAGGGTCATCACATTGAACAGAATTAATCACAGAAGGTTCTTGAATATCTCTAGTGAGAGAGGCTGCACTACTTCTCTTGGCAATCTATTCCAGCACGTAGTCACTGCACAACAAAGAAGTTCTCGTGTTCAGCTGGAACTTTCTGTGCATCAGTTTCTGCCCATAAATTGAGACGGGGTATTCAATGGCATTGTCCAACTCCTCATGGATTTGTGTATGTCCACTCTAATGTTTGTCACTTCCTTGCCCAGAGCTCCAGGTCTATACCAGTTTCCTCTTTGCTGTTTTCTACACAGCCAGCTCAGCAGATCACATTGCTGTGAATTCCACGTCTTTTTCTTCATTGTTAAAAATTGTATTTGATCTTAAAACGCCATCATTTAGGCAACATATTGTATTGCATACTTCTTGTAGTAAGCTCTGAAGACAAAGTCTATTAATTAGAACTAATTGCTTTACATCAGAACTAGCTGTATTTTAGCAGACATCACAAAAAGAACCTGAGCTTTACATAAACATTATTAAAACAATGTTATAAGGTTATTTAATATCAAGTTGTATTTTATTCCTTTGTCATTTTCACATCTGTAATTATTCTTGTTATCATTAACTATGACAGGACAGAAGAAAAATTAGAAATTTTGAGTTCCCTGATGGTAAGAGGAGCACCAGCAATATAAATGTTCATTACTAGACCAAAACTCACAGCCAAGCAGAGTCTTCAGCACAAGAGCATTCAGACAAGTAAAGAACAAGGGATGACCAAATATGTAACCGCAATATCCCAAGAGTCTTGCAACCAAGACAAAAATAATGATTCAAATATTCAGACTGCATAGGTAATATAGAGCTCTGATATGTATTTGGTTCCAAATGAACACATTTCCTGGAATTTCTGGGATAGGGATGCTGGTCCCAAGTAATTTTTAAAACTTAATATGGAAAGAGATGTTTTCCTCCTAGTGAGCAAAATCATAAATTTGTTTTTATAGGAGAGGTTCTCTCTGTTCTTTGAAACATTTCTTTAACGTTTTCTGGTGGCTAGTAGGAATATTTTTTTGGATTAAACATTTTTACCAGTCTCTTTTACTGCTGATGAGAAACACTCTTTGTTAGGGGAACATCTTTGCTCCTCAGTGCTCCATCATGTTTGTACAATTATTACCTCAGATTTGAGAGGTTATGCCTTCTTGCACTAAGGTTTGTAATTTTGGATGACTAACCGTGTCACTGCTAAAATGAATCAAACTCTGTTGAGTGAATCACTGTGATTATTTTTGATTTGAACAAATCTTGACAGTTACTGCTTTGCATGCCTAATCTGATTCATTGGCTCTGCTGTGGTTGCACATGCTCAATTAGAAACAAAGAAAGAAACAAACCAGTAAAGTTCACCATTTAATATGTGGAATATTCCTTCAGAGCAGAGATAAGCCTTAATGGGGTATTTTTCTAGAGCTGTGGTAGACCTTGCACTCAATGTCTCTTACAAATAACTCTGAATCATGAAGAAGCAAAAGTGGCAGTAAAAGAGCCCCCAATAACAGAATTACTTTAATGTGTGTGTTTCCTTGACAAAAGCTGATCACACTTGTAATTGGAATATGCTCTTGACCTAATCAATTTGATTTTGATAGCCTCAGGACTCACAGGATATGCATGTAAATTGTGAGGTCTCAGTACCAGGTGATAAACTCAGTCATTAAAAAATCCTGCCATCCAGTGAAACTTTTTGGCTTTCTTACACTTCTCCATCAAAGAATATTATAAATCGGTGTATATATACATAACTATTTTTTTCTCTTTTCTGACTCAAGTACTCTGACTTTCTTCAAGAATATTTTGTGAGAAATCAGGTAGTATGTTGTTTTCTGACAGCAAAGAGAAGAAAACCATGTAAGATTATTACAGTAAGTAAATAAAATTCTTAGTATGCAGTAATATGGATTTTTACTTGTTGATTAATATACTACCCTGGGAAACAGATTTATTGATTAATGAGAATGCAAATGCAAAAGCACATGGTTTTAATCAAATTAAAAAGCACGGGATACAGAAAATGTAAATGCATAGAGAAGGTCCTGGATGTATTTTACAGTCATTTGTCTTTTTCCACACCTAATCAAAACATAACAAGCCAATATGACAATAAGACGTAAGATTGATTAACATGAGTAAAGGAACAGGCGTGTAAATCCAGTCTGCTCAGACTTTTACAGTTGGGAATAACAAATCTCTTCTTGGAGTGGTTCACCACACTTATTTATGTGAATAAATCAATAGCTGCATAAGATCCAACTAAAGGTCCACTTCAACAATTATGCCAGTCTCTTAACTGATCAGTAGAAGGGGGATTTAAAGCAGGCATAAATTCAGGTAAGTGGTGCCAGTGGGCATGTCAGGCTGATGTCAAAGCCCGACACACAGGGACTGAGTCTTCCCTGAGCTGATAGGAAATTCCATCTCTGGATGTTAGTGATGTGGGGTCGATAGGCAAGAAATACATCTGGTGAAAGCTGGACAGAAATTTGAAATGTTGTGGGGAATTCTGGCAACTCTGGGAAGGCTTTTGGCTTCCTAGTCCTATCACACCTTCACAACTGACCAGAACCTCTCAGTCTCCCCAGAAACCTTCAGGAAGATCTGAGTGGGGGTGGTGGTGTGTTCACTGCTAGCTGTCTCCTAACTAGGATTTTTTTTTTCATTTTTCTAGGCGTGGTTCTCAATAATTATTTGTTTTTAGGTGAAGTGGTTGAGTTTTTTACCCTTGGATGATCTCTCTCTTTTGGAGATGGATGGAAGACGGCATCTGTTGATTCTATCAATGAAATGGCATCTGATTATTTCTAGAAATAGATATATCATGTGGGCAATGGCACATATGAAAGTGTTTCTTCTTCCTGGTTATAGCTTGTTCCACTACTGCCAGTGTCACTTCACAGATCACAAAGCCTAGATTTCTTTCAACACAATTGTGTACAGGGTGTCATTGTGATGGTAATTGAATGTTGGCAGTTTAAGTAGCCTTGAAACAATGGAAGCTTAAAAAATATAAAGAAAATTTTGCATTTACACTCGAGCAACATCTCCAAGTCATCAGAATAAAGAAACAGATTCCAGAAGAGTTTTGTTCTTAACGACAACAACAACAACAACATACTAATTACTCATTTCTTTCTTTTCATGAAACTGTTTCCTCCCAAGCAAAATTGTCCAAAATATTAAAACAGGGTTACTGAAATACCAGCCTATAATGTGATAGTACTGCTTTGAAAGTGTTTGATTCCTTTACAGTACCAAGATTTGAGAAGGGTTATTATTATCCTAGCCAGAATAAAAAAAGACATTCTATAAGGACACTTGATATAACTCTATATTAAAGGTCTAAACAATATTTTTAAAATCTGTGTTAACATATCAAGAAAAAGTCTGATATATGTATTTCTGAACTCCTGTGGGTAGTGCCTATGAGTCAGGAGGAAAAAATAGTATTTTAAAAAAGCAAAAGAAGAGTGTAGAGCTTAGAATAACAATTCTAAAATTTCATATAGAAAAATATATTTTCAAAAGACATTAACTGAAAAAGTTGAGTTTTGAAATCTCTAACTTTAGATCAATTCTTTGAAGATAAACATCATCATGAATTTTAAATAACTTTAAAGTTATTAAGAACATTAAAAAGACCTAAACTTTGAAATAGACTAAAACAACAGGTTTGCAATGCTTCAACTCCTGAAAATACTTACTATGGATGTTACAGAGATTTCTTTCTGTTTTAATTAATCACCAAATAGATTTTAGTCTTGAAGCTATAAAGTAGAAAAACTTGAGTCTTGTCCTACCTGAAAGCTGAATGATGCCTAAACATCCTATGCCTATGTCCAGCTTGTCTGCATAGCATCTCCAAATAAATGTGATCTAGTGAAAACTGCTAGAAAACTACTGCAGTTTGGCCTGCCTCAGTAATCCATTTATTCCCACTGATATTAAATAGCATGTCACACATACATAGGGTCATAAACTAGCTCAATGGATAATAAAGACCATGTAACTGAGAGAAGAAAGATGCAAAATTTCAAATCAGTGAGTACTATTCGTCACTGCAAAATTCAGATCAGTGACTATGTCATCCAAAATTATATTTCTCTACTCAGAGATGCTCAGACTTGCTTAAAGTAGAATTAACTCTATGCTGATCTAACTTTCCCTTTCACCATAAAAGTGAAATTAAGCCATAAATACTGGGCTCAGTCAGCTTTAGGACCATGTCTGCAATATACGGTTTGCAGCAGAGCTGTGGCTGATCTTATCTACCTCTTTTTCTCATGTATTTCTTTTTTCTCACATACATCTCCCTGTCATCAAAAAGCACCCAAAATTTTCTAGAATCTGAAATGACTGTGTGCACGGACACCCAGAACTTACATCAGATAGCTATAGGTATAGGTATTGCTATAGGTAATTTATAGGATGTACTGTGATGGAAAATGCTGGAAAAGACACATGATCCAGGCTTTCCAAGGGACCTGGGGAGATGTACAATCCTGATTCTCATAAATTTATCACTATAATATCACTCTATATTGTTTAGATTCTGAGTCAAATGTCCTGGATACTTTTTATTCAATGCATGCATCCTCCTCATCTCTAACACTGGTAGTGATACTTCCCACTTCAATAAATGCTATAAATGGAAGCTGCTTCCTGAAAAGAAACTGCACCAGGGGACTATATGCCCTAAATTTTGAACAAAAAGAAGTGAAACAAATGCTTTTTACCCTGAAAATGTTGCTTCTCACAGTAATTTCTCAGCATATGATTACAAATATAATTAATTTTCCAAGGGATCACAGCATAAATCAAAGAACTGATTAAACCATATTGTTTGTTACATGAAAATCCTATTGAGGGAAAATCAGATGTTGAAGACAAAAGGTAATTTTGGGTCACATTGTTTATTTTCTGTTACTTTCTCTTACCAGTTCAAAAGGAGATTTGAGTTGCTTATTCAGCCCTCTCTTAATAAGCTTTCACTCTGATTTTCAATAAGAGCAAACAGATCTTCTTACAGGTAGCTATCTGAAAGTCAGAAACAACCACAGAACACTTAGAGGCATGAGGTCTGTAGAATCTTTAAGATGTAGCTGGAGGCGAGAGCTAAAGCTCTGGAATCTGATAACCAAAAGCTCTAGTTTGACAAATAAATGTTTAGGGGATAGACATGTACCCCACAAAACCAACCAAACCTAAGGCTGAAAAAAATTCTTCCCCAACTGAATTCATTCTATATCATTCTTAGTATTAATTCCTTGTAATATGATTGTTCCACAGACTTCAATGTTGTATGACAACAATGGAGAAAAGATTTTTTTATGCCACTGGGCTGCATCATCACTGTTGTTCCCTTGCTCCCTTCAAATAGTGTTGAACTTACAAGTCCAATTCAGACTGTGATTTTCTTGAACTGAATAATATGACAAGGTAAGTTGCTTGAAGACCATGATATTGTTTCTCCTTCCACAAAAACAGTAGATTCATCTGTAGTTAAAATAGCCTCCTTGTCATTCTTATGATAGGGATTTAGAGAGATTCATCTGGGAACAGTATCACTAAGAAAGTCATAGCAAAAAAAAAGGAAAAAGAATTGTATATCTGGATAACACCTTACTGTGATGCCTGATGGAATGAATGGTCATTGCTTCAGCCTTCCTACTAGAAATACTCAGGAAAAGGCAGACAGACAGGCATTTGGAGGAAAAGCTGGTAAAACAATTGCAGCAACTCCCCCTAGTCTGAATCTTGTTTTCCCATTTCCCTCAGTGAAAGTTTCCCAAGAATTCTCACATCTAGACTATCTTCCTGCTGCCTGTCTTTCTCGGAGCTCAGAGTTGGCACTGTTCTGCTCTAGGCAGGGATCTGTCTCAGCCTTGACAGGTCTCCCAGTGGAAATTTGTTTTTATTTTGGATTCAGACTAATCTACCAGGCCATTCTGGCACTAGTTGGAGTATTTTCAGTTCACTTGCTGAGTTTTGACTGAACTGCCGCAGTAAATTTTGTGAGTAAGCACAGCAAAGTTGTATTTTCTCATCCTGTTTTTCTGAAAGCCAGTTTGAAACCTTCTATCCTTGTAAGTTCAAACTTATAATGCAGGTAACTAATCTATTCAAGAAACTCTGTATTTGAAGATCAGAAGCTACCAGGCTGTTTGGATGGCAAATGAGTGTGGATATGCAATGTTGAAAGTGCCTAAATATAATTTTTGTTTCAAAGATAAGCTGTTGTGATACTAAGCACACATAAGAAACAATTTAAACAAGTAATAAGAAAGCTTTTTATTTGTATATCTGATAGAATATAGTATTATCTGAAGAATGTACTTCATTTTTTGTAAATAAAATGAATCAGAACATGTCAGGATATTTTTACTAAACATTTTGCATTCCTGTTCCAATTTTTCATGTGCAAGAAACACTCTTGTATTATAGCTAACAGCCTTTGAAAAATTGGGTCCACTCTAGCTCATTTATCAACTGATAAAATTTGAAGATATATTTAACAGTTTTGAAGGTTATTTATGATATTTTGCTAAGAAAAACAAAGCCTGTTACATATCTGGATATGAGGCTTGTAATACAGTATTATGATCTTGAACAGCTAAAATAAAAATAAGGCATTAAAATCCTTAGAGAAAAATATTCTAAGTAATTTGAAGTGAAATACTCCTAATAATATATTCAGAAATTAAGTGAAATTGGTACTGAAATCTGACTAAATCCAATGGAAGTGTGGGAAGTACAGGAAAATTAAAACCACAGTAAAGATATAAAACACAGAATTGCACAGGACTGATGACAGCTGGAACAAGTGTGAATCCAAGAAGCCATATGGACTTTGTCTGTTTCTGTCTTTTCTGGTAGCACCAGGAGAGCTACTGAGGAACAGCTGGCTCGGTGCTGCCTGTAGCCCAGTGGGGTTGCTGATAATGTCTGTAATCCTGACACGGGGGGCTGTGGAGGAGAGACATCACTGAAATCCTGCTGTTCTGAGCAGATATTTGTGCATATAAGAATGAGAGTATGGTACTTAAAGTTACTCCTTCTGAATATTTGTCCTGCTTCTTGCCCTGTCCTTTTTTCTATGCAGCTGGCTATGAAGTGTATTGTCAGGGTATGAAGTGGGCAACCTCTTTTCACCTCTGCTGCCTGTAGAGAGCAGAGCACCTTTCACAGCTGTATTTATTTTCCACATAATCACCCTCTGCGCTTTGGGGGAAGTTAGAAGTAGGGTACACCGGATATGTTTTTCCCATGATATATTCTCGCAAGTAAAATACTCCTTTGTCAAACCTGAAGGCTTTTATACAGATGCATGCTTATTTCAGTGAAAGTTTTGTTAGGAAATTTTCAAAAGAGCAAATATGTTTAGGTAGAACTTGGTGTTCAGTTGGATTGACTAAAAACGAATCTGTGTTTATACCTTTGCCTAATGTACAATCAGACGATTCAGGAATGAGAGTTCCTTAACGACTGCAAGAGATGACTTTCGTCTATGTGAAAAATCAAACTAAGTTAAAGTAACAAATTAAACCCTAATATTTTCTTATGTTGGATTTGGGGTGCTCTTATACTACTAGTTTATTCCAAAATAAAGGTTTACCATATTAGAAAACAAGAAACAAAGCATTGCTAAGAAATACCTGAAGTTTTCTCATGCATTTTTCTTTTATTTCACTACTTTACCATTTGGATTACTTCCTCCTTAAACCCTGTCATTTCAGAGATGTTAAGACTAACTGCTGTGATATTATTAGAAGAAAAGAAAGATTGCTTTGCTTTTCCCCAGTACTAAATTATTTTTACAAGGTAAATTCTAGGAGGCTGACATTTGGTGTCAACATTGTATAAACAATAGCTGCCCTGCAATTGCTAATCTATTTCCTTCATTACTGCTGAAGTCCTGAAATTTGTGGAACATCAGAACTGACAGAAAAACAACCCATTTCCTCCAAACTTTCCTGCTGAATAATTACTTCCTATGTTTATCTGATATATGCTTCCTGTGGGCAATATCCATATGTTTTCCTGTGCATGGGTTTTTTTAAGGACTCAAAGAAAACCCAAATTTTTCCAAGTCCCTCCTCAAACTAAGAAGCTGAACAGATTAAGACAAGACAGAAAGAACTTTAAATATCCTTGAAAACATTTTCTTTGAGGATTTAAATGCTATTTTTACTAATTATTTCGGTTATAAAAATTTAAATTGTGTTCAGTTTGTGCAGGTGGATCAACTTCGTCTATTTATTACTGCTGTTGTAAACAAAATGGTTTTTAGTCTTCTTTGTATACACAAACCCCTTATTTCAACCCATTAACTCTGGAAGAAACTATTGTCATATTTAGATACGAGAGAGAGCTTTTGCATTTATAGGATCTTAGAGAACTCAACATGTTCTTCTCTTCATTTGTATGAGTTGATAGGAAAGCTGCACTCTTGGGAATACTCTCTTGCAACATGTCCTAGACATCAGCACAAAGCCAATGCAGTACAGGGCTTGGTGACATAAATCTCCCAGTTTTCCCTGTCTTCTGAGGCATTCTGAATTACATGAAAGACTGACAATGCAGATTTGGTGCTTCTGCACACACTCATAACACTACTCATTTTCTCTTGATGTCATTTGTCTAGTCATTTTTCAAGAAAACTGAAAGACTTGATCTCATGAGGTATTCCTTGTTTTGTTAGTGTTGCCAGCTGCTGTGTGTGAAAAGGCCTTTCAGTAACATTTAGCAGATTTGTCTCTGGTATATATAGGTCTCTAAAGTTTTGGGGTTTGTTTGTCTGTTTGTTTGTTTTTGGGAGTTATGACTTCTTAGATATATGAGGGTATGTGACTCACTAGTTACATCAGAATCTCTGTATGTGACAAAATTTCTTTGGTATTCTCCCAGAAATTCTCTGAAAAATGATTACATCTTCAAGTTGATGAATATGAATGGCTAGATGCTTAATTCAGCTGCCTATTAGAAGGTAGACTTGAGTGTTTCCAAACTCCCAGGTATTAGTGTCTGCTTGGGTGTGAAAATTCTGGTATTGGTTTATAGAGATAAATGACAGACCAAGTGATTAATTCAGCTATTTATGTTAAGGCTTCCTTAGAATCAGTCTTTCAAGCACAAGATGAGTGCATGATTTATCTCTTAATGGAACAAACCCATAATTTTCAGTACCTTGGCTAAGACAAAACTTTCCTTCTTGATAGAATCACTATCCATTGTCATAAAGACATCCATTATTTGGAGCCAGAACACATCTTAGTCTAAATATAGTTGGCTATGTATACACTTGGCTGAAGGTATTAATTGAAAATATTCTTTTACTATAAATTGTTAGAACCTTCTAAACCTTACTAGAATACCTATGTTGATTAAGTATCTGGTGGCACTTGCTTTATGTAGAAGAAAAACCATGTGCTTTCAGCAACACGTCCTGTAACAGTTTCATGATGTTCTTAAATTGTGCTGAATGCATTCAATGGGTGAAGCTTATATCTATAGCAGGGAAGGTCTTCATTGTAAAAGAATTTCCCTAATAACTGGGGAAAGCTAAATCAATTTTGAGAGATGGCTGTGTTTTCAAGTGGCAGGCACCATCCACAGAATAATGAAGAAGGCTGGAAGTTCCTGCACTGTGGAGAAAGGGGCAGCTTTCTGGTGCGAAATGACAAGAGTCAATACTTCCAGCAGTGGGCAGAGCTTCAGCAGAGGCAGTATTTTGATTAGACTCTTCCATCAAATATCCAGTGTAAACTGGACCATGCTCTGAGCACATTGTGTAATTCTCGAGAAGTCCTCTGCAGGGCCAGGAGCCAGACTCCATGACCCTGATGGGTCTTTTCCAACTCAATATGTTTTATGATTCTATGATTCTGTGTAATCCTAAATATGCAAACTTTCTAAATTATACTTCTCTTTAGAAGAGGCTAAAAACTTCCTTCAAATTATGTTTTAATTTAAGAAGTTAAATCCTAGTGTGAGTGATTTTAATTAAAACTCAGTTATTGTGCAGTTCTTATCTTTATGTTTGTATTAGAGGGTACAGTGAGATACCATTGTCTCTAAAGAAAATTGAAACTCTTTCCTAATTTTAGCATTGTAAAAAGAAACAAAAGTAATTTAATATTTTAAGCATCTAAACTTGAACAATGAATGAATCTCATTAGTATCTGAAGGATTTTTTTGCTATTCCTCTTGCTGACATTTCTCCTTATGGTTTCATTTTAGCAAACCTTTATCTTTAAACACAAATCCCCTGGACAAATGTAAGAGTGACTGGATTTGATACAAATCTAAAAATACACATATCTGTCATTATGGCTGAAGCCTAAATAAACAATACAAGTTGTGCAGTGGAACACAAGATTAATTTCTGTGTTTCAAGGTTCTACTTTGGTAAAATACCCTTTATGAAAAAAAAAAAAGAAGAAAAATCAAACAGGATTAAAAAAATAGGTCAACTGAATATGGGATTTCAAACATTAACATCCCTCATTCATGGTTGCATGGTCATTTCATGGGGTCATTACCTTGTAAAACAGCAGAGCCTATGTGGTTTAGACTGTGTGTTTCTATCTTAACATATTCAGAAGTCCTTCAAATTCAACTTTAGAACTGATTTACATGTTTATGTTGTTTATTTCAGACCTATTACATCTTGTAGTTTGGCAGTCTAATTTAAGAAATGCATTGCCTTCTTATCCATACTTACACAAAATAGCTTGGTGGAACTTCTAAAAAATGTCATCCTTCACCATGGCCTTAAATATGTCTTTCTCAGATTAGTAGTTTTTTTCTGCATTTCTCTAGCTTTTAGATCCTTTTTTTTATCTCCAGTTAAAAATCAAAATGGATGTTCTCTAAGTATAAATATGCTTACACTTTGCCAGCTTTGCCATGAAATCTGCTCTCTGGACAGTACAGAAAGTTCAAGCCTTCTTCATTATTCTCCACACTGAACCCTGCCTCTTGAAAACACAGTCCTCTCTCATAACTGATTTCATTTTCTCCATCTATTCTACAATACAGGATCTTTCACAATCATTATCTAGTGTGATTTCTGTATTGCCTTGGCTGAAACAACATCCACTCTGAATAGCCATCCATCAGGTAAGGTATTCTCACACTAACCTGCTCAGATCTTGTAGGCATGAATGAAAGTATTGGGATGGAAATATTGCAGTGTAAAGTAGCAGAATGACTATGACATTGTCATGAAAAATCACTGGTGGCCACCACAGAATTTGAACTGATTATA
>VWZD01005272.1:422074-470304 GCA_013396695.1 Sakesphorus luctuosus
AACAGTTTATTAAAACAAGTTGCCATCAAATTTGTTTTTCAGGCAGTTTTCATACCTTATGCTGTGGAAGTCTGGGAAATACCATGTGAACAAAACTAGTATTACACTTATAAAATGAGATTGAGGATTTGAAAACTGCTGATTTTCTTTCCTATACCAACATATTTTGGATTTAATCATAGCATAGTCCGTTTCTATTTTTAAGTGTTCCCTGAGTTGAAATAGAACCAACACATCATTGTAGGTGCAACAGTGCCGTAATAATTTCCACATGTGGTATTTTCTTCACTGTTATTTCTTAAACTGAAAAATACTTGACTCCCAGAGAAACCTGTCAATGTTGAATAATCATAAAGGTGACGCTGATATAAATCTTGCTATAAGGTTTCATATCTTAATAGAATATACAGTCTAGATAGCGTGACAGACCCTGGAAATGTGATACAAAATATCAGGTATAGGAGTGTGCTTACCTTGAACTCTGTTCCCCCCTGGACACCCTGACATTACTGAAAAATCCTGTGTAATTAATTAGTTAACAACAATCAGCCAATAGAATTCCTGAAGCAGCCTTCTATTTCTAAACAGCCTTTGGCTTTTAAGATATATATATATAGAAATTGCGTTAAGGGCTATTTAAAAGTAAATTTTTATTTTAGTATCTAAAAGATTTATTAATAAAGCTGAAACTGTTTGTCTACAATGTCTTAAGAGAGTAACTCTTCCCATTATTTTTTTTCAGTGTTTTGAATTTTGGAAGATATCTTTAGGATCTCCCATTTCAAGTGAACGACTTGCTGTATCTTATCTTTAAGCCTACAGGAAAGTTATCACTTTATTTTGTTTCAGAATAATGGGGAGTTTCTCAATGTTTTAATTGCAACAAAAAAATGGGGCCTATCTCATAAATAAATGAAATTTTGATCTAGTTACGTACTTAATTATATATTTTTAAGAGTTACTAAATCAAAAGAAAGCAACAATATTTATTTAGAGGCTTGTTTATACTGAATGAGTTGGTTGTATATTTATGTAATGCTTCCATTGTCTTCTTGATATAAATCAGCATGGTACTGAATTTGGTAGAGATATAAATTTCTATCTATTGACCTTCCAATCCCGTCCATTATATATCATGTAGACAATTTTATATTTAACGAAATTTGGACAATTCTTGATGGTGTGTGGAGTACAGGACTTTTTAACTGTAAAATCTCCCTTAGAAGAAGTATGCCAGAGTTAATCCATTTACTTTTGTTTTGCTAACCCACTGGCTCATATCCCTTACACACAGAATATTACTCCTTAAATAAGCAAACTCTCATTGACATGGAAGGCCATAATGGTCCTGCAAGAGACCATGTGCTCTGCTGTGTCAATAGTCCATGGTTTGTAGCTTCTGAATTACACACTGAGAGAGCTTGAGGCTTCAGGGACCTGAAGACCAAACATGACAAGAATGTCTACTTGCATTGACTGAACTTTTTTATTTTCTTAGAAAAAATAAATAAATAATTTGATTTTTATTTTAAACTGAAATCAAAATTCTTTGAGATATACATATAACCTTATTCTTCAACATAAGCTCTGTCTTTTTATTCAGATGTTCTAATTCTGATTTATTTTGCATCTTGCATAATAACCCTGTAACACTACAGAATGAACTCAAAACATACCATAGTTTATCAGTTGTGTTTCACATCTACGCTAGAAAACTCCAAGAGAGACATATAAAGGAGTCAGACTCTAAAATGGTTATTTTAGAAGGCAGCTTAAAATTAGTGGTGATATTGTTTCATCTTCAATAGATTTGAAACTTGGCCTATGTAATTATAAAATTCCATTATAAGTGCAAATAAAGGTAATCTTTGCTTAACTAACTTTATCCTCATTTTATTCAACATTTCTCTCTTTTTTTCTACTTTCCATTTCTCCTTAGTTATAATCAATCTCCAAATGTTTCCTGTTTAATAAGTGGTCATTCATGAAAGTCTCTCCTGAAGTCACAGAAGCTTCAGTGACAGTGGAAGTTACTGGAGTGAATGAAAAATAAAGTAAGATCTATGAAAAATGTTGTAAAAAAGTTCCCAGAGGATACTACTTTGCTTCCAAGCCTGATAGTCCTCCCTCATCTGATTATTCAGGAGCATGCAGACTGGGGAAGGCACTCCCATGGGATTGTCAGAGATGACTGAAAATTTTGGGGTAGTTTATTCTCCATGAGGATGGCTTTCCCTCTTCTGGGGGAGGGAAAAGGTCAGATGTTCCCTTTTAAACATGAATATTGAAATCTTTTCTTTGTAACTCAGTTTCTGGTAGAAGAATAAGAATGATATTTCTCTTCCTGTGTCAGATCAATGTTTGACTCACCTCTCTGAGTATCAGAAGTAGGCATTAGCTGGTAGAAAACAATTGGAAAAAATATCATGAATCAGCACAAGAGCAATAATGGAAGAATCTGAAGTGAAATTTGATTGCAAACATTGAGTATGTCCTTTTGAGAGTAAGAAAATGTATAATTTCAAAAATTCCAAGCAGAAATGCATAAAAACATCTATTTCTTTTACTCAAATACTATTTCCCCCAAATATACTAAAAATACCATGAATTTATGCCTTCAAATTTTAAGAAAATCTGAAAATACTTTCCAGGAATTAAATCATTTTGAGAAGTAAGACTGTTAAGAAATGATTGTTCATCTAACAGTATTTAGCTTGTTTGGGGTTTCTTAACAGACAATATTGATACTCTGTTTATTAGGTGAAGTCCCTTAGAATAAAAACATACTTCAGGTGGTGGTAGAAAGGAAGGGAGATATTTTGGGCTTAACTTCCATGATTAAGCAGTGACCAGTGCTTAGTGTGGTTAAGTGATGCTGTAGCTGTCTGATACTATGGACCATTCTATTCTGAAAACTTTCAGTCAGAATGGGAATGCATATGTCTCTGTGTTTGGTTTCTAATACATATGGATTTTATGGTACCGAAATAAAGGCTATTTCCATGACTCATGAATATCTGAGCTTGGTATTGCTGACCACAGCAGAGGCCATTACAGCTCACAGTAGCAAATATTAATATATGTAAATTAATTCTTTTTCGTTTTTTTCATCCTGGGGTAATTGGCATATTCCCTATGTGGCTGAGCCACTTGTAGAGTAAGTTATGTGGAAATGGAACTTATTAACACCTGGAAAAATGTGACAGTGTTGATTTGTAAGATACATCAGCCAAATAATCTTCATTGATCCATTTTAACCAACTTTTTTTTTTTTTTCAATTTAATTTTGGTCTACAAAACCTGATTTTTCTTTTGTAAGTTGTTGGTAGGACATATCAGGTGCTTTGTTTGAAAATCTATGTTACATTTTAGTTCTAATCCAGAAAAAAATAAAAAATCTGCATTTTCTGTAGAGCCAGTCTGGGTAGTTATTTGTTACTTTTTTTAGTCTAAAGTGTATTTATGCAATTTATTCACAAAGACAATTTAACGTTTAATGTCTCTACAAAGCGAAATTGTTCAACCTATCTTTTTGTTGTAACTTATTACAGAATGACATACTAGAACAGAAAGAAATAATAAAAGCAAAAATTTTAGTAGACTTATAAAGACAAGAACACAGTTTTCTGTATGAATTACTGTAACTGTTATTCATTTTGATTTCACATCTTTTTCAATTTATTCCCTAGATACAATCTTGACCAATACATTGACTGAAGTAGCTGATATTGTAGACAGATGTTAGCTCAAATCTTCTTGGATTAGTTTTCTTGCAGAAATTTACAGATATGGACACACTATACAGACATCTAAGTTTTCAGAAAGTAATGGGTTACAGATACACTTTAGGTTTTCAGGCCATGTGTTTGAAAACTTTTCTGCATCATGTCATATCAATTTGCCACTTGAGAACAGAAAAGGGGAAATGAAGTGTTAGTGTCACAATCAGCTACTAGAACACATGATATCATTTTAATATCAGAAGGTTACATTCACAAATGCTGATGGTTTTGTTTTTTTAACTCAGAGGAAATAAGGGAAAGGTGTTATAAGTTCTGAGCATCTGGTTTCTGTTTCTAACTTTCCTATATTTCTAGAAGTCGTTATGTACCAGTTCATAGGGCTAAGGAAGAACAAATGATATGACAGAGTAGCCAAAATGAATCATTATGTTCTGTTTCTAGCTCCCATTGGTTTTGGAACTACTACAGGGCCCAATTACAATTTTACTTAAATACTTCTGGCTTTTCTTGTTCTCTATTCAGGAAAAAGATGAATAAGGACACTGCTGTTCACATTGTGGTAAGGAGATGGCAGTTGATCTTGGACAAGGCTGCAATGACTTTGCAAATCCTTTTTTCCTGTCCCACTTCCAACAAAAACACGCTTTTCAAAGAAACAAGAATTTTAGCAGAAGAAAAAGGTGGGGACATGGTGCCTTCCACTTTCCTTTTTAATTCTATAAATGTCTCTCCTAATTAATGTTTTTCTGTTTTCTGCATCACAGCTGGTATGTTTACATTCAAGCAGCTACAAAGAAGAATGAAACTTGAAAGCACTTCAGATTTTGCACTGAAATCCTGGAAAACATATGTATATTTTTCATTATTTTTTTCTTTATCTTATTTAACTTCTACTGGCCTTTTAAGCAATCTAATCTCATTCATTTCTGTGGCTCTCACTTCAGTTGCAATTGGTAGGGTATTAGAGTGTAATGAAGTCCAAACTCTACCTCTGGATCTGCTCCATTTAAAGTACAGACACTACGATTAAGTGTCTGCTGGGTTTTCTGCCTCCCTTCTTGACTGATTAAATGTGAAGGACAAAGTAAAACTAAGATGAAAATCAAAAATGTAGATTTTTCCAAAACTGACACTCATCTCTCACTTATACCTGTAAGCCAGATTCCAAGGGAGACATCCAGAACTGTCCCAGTGTGATGCAGCTGAGTGCTAACAGGCATTCTTTTATTCCTTTCCTCTAAGAGCTCGGAGACAGAAGCTTCTCTCAAAACAGGCAGGACCTTATAAAAAACATGGAAGGAGAAAGGCTTTGTCTTTTTTAGTGTACCTTTTGCCAACTGATTGTGCTCTAGGAGCACTCAAAAAAGGCATTGCAAATTCAGGTTCAGCTTCTTTCTGTACTAGAGAGAGATTTGAACACAGTTTCTAATATTCAGAGCGCATCAGGATTCTTGGGAATATTTTAATCCTGCTTTATAAATAGTTGTGAAAATCATGGTCTCTAACAAATTTCCTGAGTGATGCAGATGTAGAGCTCCTGTCTTCTCCCTTGCTTACAAATACTTTAATTTTTAAAATACAGTTATTCACTTTAGCTCATTTCCTGTCTAAAGTGGTAAAGTCTGAAAAACTTCTTTTATTGGTCTTTGGGTATGTTCCTACATTTATGATCAGGGCACTCTTTTAGCATGCTGGGCCAAAGTATTTTGTTACTCTGCTAAAGTGTCTTTCCTCAGCTTATTGGCTACTTCAAGTAGCCCAGCAGGCTGGTTTTATATATTCCCCTTTCTTAAACATTAATTATCTTCATTCACTCTGTGGGTAACACAGATTATCCTAAGTAACAGGATTATTAAGATAAGAAAATAAGGTGCTTACTCTAGTAGCATGAAAATTAATTTGCATTTTTTAAAAAAAATCATCTGCTTTAAAACATATTTGTATATGCTCAATGTTCCATCATTGGCTGAATCTTAAACACTTTCAAATTTCTCACACAAATTAAATTGAGAAAGGGAATAAATCCTTCCAATGAACTGACCCCCTGATTTCAGATATTTAGCAACAAAGGTTTTGATGGCTACTGAATATGTAAATTCAGTATATTCTTTCCTTTCGAAATAATGTATGCCTTTGGTAGAAATATTTTCCTTTTTGTTTTTTTTTATGTTTGTTTATTTTAGCCTTGTGTAATGTGGGCTACAATTTTAGTTTTTATATTATATTTTCCAAGATAATAACCAAGATAGGATAGTCTAAATTACTAACAAAAGGACAATATCCTGAGGACAGAATTTTTATTGGGTGTGAAGCCTTCTCCACAAAAATGACCTTGGGGTTGTTCTTTGATAAATCTACCCTCCAGTTCATCTGCAGTTTCCTACAGATTATAAGACTTGATTGTTTATTTGATTCACAGCCTACACAGTTTGTTGTTTCTTTATTTATTTAATGTCTTTTTTATTTATAAAATTTTCATACAGGCTAAAGTCTACTGAGTCATATACAAATAGTCATGTACAACTAAAACTCTGTTTTATAACTTTTGAGGTGAGGGTCTTAATGAGAAGTTCATCTAAACAGAGGGTTTTGATGAAGTTCTAACATTCTCCACAACAAGCTATGCATTGTAACGGGTCTGAATGTAGATCTGCAGTTCAGCCAACAGTGTTTGACCTGAGGAATGACTCAGAAAGGCTATAGGAGGTCTATCTGGAAAAGCAATGTGTCATGGCACATCAGTGAAGCAGAGGAATACAGTCAGCGCATCAAACAGGTGCTCTTGGTGGTAGCTAAAATTCTTCCTCTTTTTCTGTATGTCAATGTGACTCAAAGACATATGTGAGAGAAAGACAAAATTGGACACCGTCTCATGTGTGCTGAGATATCTCACTATGGATTTCAACCCATTACAGAAATACAGTCCCAGGTTTTTTGTCTTGATCAGGAGCTTCTCTCTCAGGTAGCACTTCCAAAGGTGGTACTTCAATTTAGAGCAAAGGGACATTTTTTCTGACATCACATCTAATCTGAATTTGCTTAATTCCCCATCTTTAATCTGTGTCTGTCTTGTTAGACCTAAATTTTAATTTTATATTCCAACATCCCTCTATTCTACCAGGTTCCAAATTTACCCTCTTAGCAGACCCCATGGGACAACTGAGATGTTGGCAGGAGAGGTCCTGGATTAGAGGAATTTATTTTCAGGCATGCCTGTGAAGTGTCAGTCATGCTGTTAGCACTAGATAATCTGAAACTGGCAAATGTGAGGAAATTAAATTTAAAACTGGCACTTGATCTTTAATTCACTGTTCTGCATGTGGTAATGATATAATTTTACAGCAATGTGAATTAAGGTTGGAGTAGGATCAGACTTTAATCTGATTTATCTGTTTTTTGTCATTTTAATCTAGTTTAACAGCATGTTTAATTTGGAAGACTCTCCTAGTCATCTTAGGGAATTGCCTTGTAGTACCTCCCAGTATTTGGTACTGAAATTTCAAAAAAGATGTCATCAGAATTTCCTTTCTTTTGCCTGATAGCACTGATATTAACACACACATTGGAGAACAGAGTGTCTCTGCAAGATCCATAGGCTTATTGAAATTTGGACATTCAGCACCGTAAGCAAAGTTGCATTGAAGAGAAACTTTTTGAAATAATTGTCTGTTAATGTCATTGATGCCAAAAACAGATGGTGAAACAATCATTAGGACTAGAGCAAATTATTATGTATTCACATTTTACAGATATGATTCTGCACATATTGTTTTCACAACTGGAAGTTATCCATGAAGTATGGGCTCAGTATATTTTCCTAACTTGACATTTTGCTGGACAGGCTTCCATCTCAACTCAGTTGTGCATTTATTTATTACCACTACATTTATTTCCTGATCTGATTGTCAGTACAGTCATCCACATCCTTACTCCATGACCTCACTGTATTTTATTGCAGTCTATTTTTTTTGATGGACAAGGGGAAATTTGTATGTTATCCATATTAGATTTCTGTCTTATTAGATAGTTACACCCACAGTAGTGGAAGAAGGGTGATAAGCAATATTCTAAAATTCAAACATTTTACCGAGTGTCTTGATCATAGACCTTGTCAAGGGAACATATTTTATCATATAAGGACTCAGTGCCTTACTTGAGCTTGGATAGCACTGTTGGCCAAAGGGAACCTAAAGCAAAGAGTTGAAAGAAAAGCTGTTCATCTTGCTAGAGCCCATCATGCTGCTGGTTCTAGTAGCTACAAAGCAAAAAAAAGAAAGATCAGCACTGCTGGAAACTGTAGTCAGGGACAGTTATGAACCTGCATTGGAAGTACCATGTGACAAAGGATCTTTGCATCTCACAGGAAGGGAACTAACAACACTAGCAAATCCTCTTTGCTTTGTGCTTAATAAATAGAAAGACAACCTTAGAAATGAGTGGGGTCTTCATAGGCTTCACAGGGTAAAATTATTTAGTATGAGTTGTTCCATACCTTAAAGCTAAAGATATGCCTTTTTAAGTGGGGAATTAGTTCCCAAACAAAGGAACAGAACAAAATTTCCTATGTATGTGAGCTTGGATTTATTCACCAAGGCAAAAATGGCTGTCTGGTTTCAAATGAGAGCTATGCCCTGATGTTAGGCTGTACTATTAACCTCTGAACACAATTGATTTCTATTTAAACTTAGCTTAAGGGACCAAGTATGAGAATTTTGGTGTATATCTTCCACTTAACGTGATTCAAAGGCATTTTGTGCCCTCTGGTGACCATTTAGAGCTCCATTTTGCAAGACCAGTTGCAGAATCTTGGTATCAGGTCTCTGTCAGTACTATTGCTAAGATTTTCTACTCATAAATATTTTTTATTAAAAAAATAATTTTTAAAAACCCCAAACCAAGAAGGGCTACCTGTCCATACATTCTTTTGTACACTAGATATCACATGCACTTGACAGATTTTCATCTGAGTCATGTTGGGTTTCCCAATTCTATTTGGATCCTGTAATCAAAGCCTCTAGAACTGATCAAATGAGGCAAAATTGGGAAAGAATCATTAAGCGAACCTTTTGATATAACTTAACTACCTCTCACCACAAAATTATTTTTTTCAAAGTACAAGAATTGTTCCAAAATAACAGCTCATCTTATAATATGAAAAGTAAGTGAATTTCCATACAAGGAGATTATAAAATACCTCCTGTTCAATATACTTTTTTCAACAAAGTCAATGGGTGTCTCATATGTGAAATCTTGCCCTACTCCCTCTTATGTTTGGAGGCCTTGGCAGAACCAATATGTGACCACATTTGGAAGTGAATCAGTGTCCATTTCAAACAGCATGCAGAAATAGTTGAAACCAGTCAGCAAATAAAATCCTTTGTGGCACATCAATAGACAGATGCATAAAAGAGTGACAAAAATAATAAGCTAATGTAACGGTTCAAAGATTTTGAGATAAAGAGTCACAAAATAGCTTAAACTTACTTGGATAGTTGGAGTTGTCACCAATACTTTTGCAAAAGTTGTCATTTAGTAATAACTTACTTTTGCATTTCTTAAAGAATAATCAAAAATGGTACGGCATGCTGTTACACCACACTGAGACACGGGTCCAGTACTGCAGGGGCAAACTGTACTTTCTCCCTAGCCTGTCTTTTGTCCTCCCAACTATTACCCTAAAGTAGGAGAAGGGACAATTGGTCCTTACCCACAATACCATCACTTTTTTTGTACCACTGCAATGTAATATTTTTACTGGCAGTAGCTCTGGTTAACATTCTGATGTGTCTCTCTGTTGGCAATTGAAAGCCCCGCGGGGCCTGCTGAATGGCTTTTGCTGATTTTTGTTAGGTTTTGGATTAAGCCCTAAAGGAAAGTGGTCTGACATACCCAGACTAAGGAAAAAAACAACAAAACACAGGCCATATCTGTTCCCAAGTCTGCCATTGATATACTGCTTCCTTTTGGGCAAGTCTTTCAACTTGAAAATGTGTCAGACTATTTAGTTGAGGTAATAGTAGTTACTTAAACTAGTAAAATGTTTGGACAACTAATTAATGTTTGTAAAAAGTTTGCAAGTGAGTTAAAGGTATTAGAAAGTGCACAGAATTCTAGTATTGTTAGCGGGTCTATTTTTAATAAATCCCCCTTGATCATAATTCATTATCCCTCCGAGACTTCATCCAAGGCTTTTTAGTCAACACTTTCTCCTGCAATCCATATTAATTAGCAATATTGGCCTGTTGGTTCTACGGTATTTACCATTTTTCCCTCTGGTTTCAGAGCACTGTAATTAAAGCATTCCTAAGAGAACTGGTTAATGAATTGACCTGAAATGCCTTATTATAGATCCTACTTAAAACTTACTTTTATAATGTACTACAAAGTTTTGTAGAGTTTAGCTGGAAATCCACTGGAGCCTGTAGCATGATTCCACCTCCCCAAAAGACAAAAGGCAAAAAAGCAAAAACTCTAAAATCTAAATTTCCTTCTACCTCTGTCCATGAATTAGTCTTGGAAAGTGCAGCATTACAAAGGATGGCTCATGCTAGAGAGTGCCTTTTGCTTATGAAAAAGATTAGTTTCTAATCCTTCTACAAGAAAGAAATATATTTCTGCTCTCTTCTTAAACTCCAGCAATTTCATTAAAGTTCTCATTATGGAATTAACATTTCATTCTTTCTTTATTTATATCACCATTTGTGATCTTACTTACCCTCAGCCCTATCTGCTAACTGTATACATGTAACACTAACAGGAAACTTTTATAAAGAACTTGCTTTTGCTTGCTATCACCAAGACTCTTTTTGTTATTTTAACAACTAGAACACTATGTGTTTTGGGGGAAAAGAAAACATAAAGATCCTTCCAGAAATAATCTTCTAACATGCAATTTCTGACACAGGCAGTTTGGTTATGCACACATTTTCCTTTTCATAATTCTCCAGTTAAAATGAATAAACCCCATTCTTCTCAATATTTTGCATATGCTGAATTCTTGTTATAAAATAAAGAGAGAAGCAAACAGATGTTTATGCAATTTTTATGATGGAAGACAGAAAGGGCTATTCATAGATGGATTTGGAGAGGGGTAAAAAGGGTGGAAATATAATTAGGGTTGAAGTAAATTCTCTTTATGCCTTGGGTAAAGAAATATGAGCAAATTAAACTCAACATGGGAGTACACAAAGTCTGCTGATTTATTTTATGTATTTATACATTAAAGTTTGAATTAGTTATCATTTGATATTAATATTGGGAATAATGTTGTTCAGCATCATTACCACGGACAGCCAGATTGAGTGCACCCTCACTGCAAGTTTTCTGCTGTCACCAAGCTGTGTGGTGCAGTCAAGCTGGAGGGCAGGAATGCCATCCAGAGGGAACTGGACAGGCTGGAGAGGTGGGACTGTGTGAACCTCATGAAGTTCAACAAGGCCAAGTGCAAGGTCCTGAACCTTGTTTGGGGCAATTCCAAGTGTGGGCTGGGCACAGAATGGATGGAGAGCAGCCCTGAGGAGAAGGACTTGGGAGTGTTGGTTGAGGAGAAGCTCAACGTGACCTGTCAATGTGCACTCCCAGCCCAGAAAGCCGAATGTGTCCAGGCCTGCATCAAAAGAGGTGTAATCAGCATGTTAAGGGAGATGATTCTCCTGCTCTACTCCACTCTTCTGGACCCCACCTGGAGTGTCGCATCCAGCTCTGTAGCCACCGACATAAGAAAGAGCGAGTCCAGAGGAGGCCATGAAGATGGTCAGAGGGCTGGAGCACCTCTCCCATAATAACAGGCTGAGAGAGCTGGGGCTGTTCAGCCTGGAGAAAAAGCTTTGGGGAGACCTTACAAAGGAGGCTTACAAGAAGACTGAAGGGGGACTTTTATCATGGACACGTCGTGATAGGACAAGGGATAATGGCTTTAAACTGAAAGAGAGTAAGCTTAGATTAGACATAAGGAAGAAATTATTTACTGTGAGGGTGGTGAGGTATTAGAACAGGTTGCCCAGAGAAGCTATGAATACCCTATCCCTGGAATTATTCCACACCAGGTTGGATGGGGCTATCAGCCTGGTCTCTGCATCTTTGCCCATGGCAGGAGGGCTGGAAGTAGATGATCTTTAAGGTCCCTTCCAACCCAAACTGTTCCATGATTCTAATGTAACTTTAAATATTCCTTTGGACTATGCTCAGGGGAGGATCACTTTTCATTCAATCATGTAGCTAGTAAATTGGATTACTGTGAGATAAAATTCATATGAGCTAACTGGTACACTGCTTTGCTCCTAATAACAGATTGTGTAGAAAACTGCAGTTTATGAATAACTGGCAGACACTTGAAGATGACTTCTCTGTGCAATAATCTGAAAATACCACATACACTTATGGTGTCTACTGAAGTGGTATCATTTTAGTATAAATAGAAAATTTCTGTCACGGTACCCAAGAACTCAAGGGTGTCCAAGAGTGTCATTTTTCTTAAGCATTATTATGAAAAAGTCTGAGGCTTCCATTCACTCTGGCTAAACATTGAAAAGTCAGGATATTTTTTTCAACTATCCTAATTCACTGAATTAAAAAAATGGACACAGATTTCAGAAAAATGACTGAGAAGAAGGTACCTTTTGGACTATCTAACATCATGTTCAGAGCTGAAAACAATGCCAAAATTTTGTTCCCTTAAATCCACACATTCACTTGATCGACATATACATAACTCGACCCTCTAAGTTTGGTATTGGAAGTATTTCACTAAATCCAACAAAGTTTAAACCTTTCTTGAATCACAGGAATAACAGTATAGTAAACTTCAGCTTGTATTTTGGCAATGTAATTTTAATGGGGTGGAATCCTGTGTTCCTTGATTTCAATAAGAACGATTCATATGCTTACAGTTAGGTATGGATTAATTATGGTTGTGAAAGTCATAGTTCTGCGTGAAGACCTGAAGACAGCATCATATGACTAATCCTGATCTGCTACAAAACCTGTTTCATATCTGTGCTTAGAATCTAGTACCTTATAAACTGGATGTCCCAGAAAGGCACAGAGTGGCGAATGTGAGCAGAAACGCTAAGGCACAGAAAATCCACATATTAAACAGATTCCTAATTGAGAACTACACTCCATATTCGTCTAGGACTGATTTTCCAGGAAGGATTTTAGGACCCTATAGGAACTCAGAAACATGTGGAAATTAGTCTTTACATTAAAAACAAAACAAAACACAAAACACAAACAATAACAACAAACAACAACAAAAAGAACAAAAACCAAACAAACAACCAAACAAAAAAAACAACCAAACAAAAAAGACCCCAAAAATCAAAATCCCAAAAAGGCTAACTGGAAATGGAACAGACATAATAGTTGAGGAATGTTTGAGATATCAGAGTTCAAGAAAAGATTTCTCATTTATCCATGCTAACTCACTATTTTTCTAGTAGCCCTAAGGTTTCATTGTCAAAGCTCCAAAGATTAGTAACTTGGTTTTAAGCTCTAGCCAAAGAAGGCCCCAAAGCTATATGTCAGATGTCACTTATCAGATTAAATATATTGTCAATTTTGGCTTATTATAATCTTTTTCATACTACTGAGCAAGAGCTCAGTATGAATATCCAGTTTTACACCCAGCAGTGATGAAGTAACTAAGTGTGGTATTCATTAAGCAAGCCTCAGAGATGATGTTTTCCACATCTGTGCATCAAAAGTATTTGGTTTTACAATGTGGTAATTCATTTTCTTCAAGCTGAATGGTGATAAGCTCTGCAAGTCTGTTGATCTGCTGAACAAACATAGGACCATGGATTTCAAGTTCATGAGAGAAGCTACAAAAGGACCTTAAATAATTTAGCATGAAAATAGTTAAATGATGTTGTCAGTGTTCTTTCTGTTTCCTCCCTTGGGAAACTTTTTTAAAAATCACAATTCAGCTGGGGAAACTCTGAAATTCAAGATGCAGAAAGAATTATTTCAATTGCATTTTGCAATACGCACTCTATGGCATTGTTGAATATTTCTCATTTTATTAATTGGAATGACCCCAAGAAATAGAACCAGTGACTCCTGAATTTTCCAGAGAATGAATCTTTTCATTTGAACTAATGGTAAGTTACCCCCAGAAAATTGAGTTTGTGTTCATAATGAAGTTATGAAATCTACTGCTGAATTCATTAAATTGGAACAACTTTTATTTCATTATAGTAACAAACACAGCAAATTAATTTTCTCAACGAGGCATCAGTATGTGTTTTTAATAGAGAGCTCTATTATGTGTGAACAATTAAAATCATTTACATTTGGAGAACATTGATTATGAATGATGTTATTATCCCATTAACATAGCAAAACCAATCAAAACTGAATGTTAAAGAGTTGAAATTGTGCATTTAAAATAATAAGCAAATTACATGCAGACATAGACAGGAGTCTGGAACTTTGGTATGAATGTAGGCTGTGACTTGCACATACGATTAGTAAATTTGCACTGTCCCCTAAGGTCTAATTAGGCACTATACACTCTAGCACAGAAAGCTCCATACACATAATTATGCATTGTGTGCTTGCTTATCTATTTAAAGTATTACTTTTCTTGTATTTAATTGTGTGAAAAACTATGAACATCACTTTATCTGTGTAATCTTATCAAATAATCATACTGCCTATCAAGAAATGTCAACATTTTAATTCTTTACAAAGGAACACAACTTGAGAATGTAAAATTACATTTTTCAGGAAACTATGGTCTTTTACACAACGTTGTTATGATTGCGTGTGTGTGCACTTTATTTTTTCCTAACAACATCCTTTTGAATAAATTAAATGTTGTCTGCCATTGGATCTTTTGTTTTTATTGAAATAAGAAAATTAAAATCAGGCAATCCTTTCATGTGATATGAATACTCAGAAGTGAAGAAAGGGAAGGTCTGCCTGCAAATAGGGTCCTTGCTACCTATCACTTTCAGACTCCCAAAGTTGTATTTAAGGCTCTGTGACTGGGGTTAAAAAATTTACACTCACCTCCAGTTATGCATTAGTCCAGTAAGATTTCTAATATTGTCCTTGAGGATTTACCTTTTCTGAAGATTTTCAACATAGGCTTGCGACAAGGCATATTTAAAAAAATAAAATCAAAGCAATAATAATTCTTCTCAATAAAAATTGTTTTCAATGGCAGCTATGAAAATAATCTTTCCATCCTTGATGGCAAACTTCACTGGAAGGCTGCTGCTGTATCACCTGCTGCTCCCAAGGAAATTTAGGCCTCATCACACTATCACAGGAAATAGAGGCTGGAAACAAACCTTTGGAGGTCATCTTGTCCACTGCTTTGCCTGAAGGCAGGATCAATGATTCCTGGTGATGTTTGTCAATGATTGTTTGACCTAGTATCTCTGAAATGGGTACTAGAAGGTTTTTTAATCTTTGTCTGTTCTTAACTCTTGCGATTGCTTGGAAGTCAATAAGGTGACTACCCCCGTGTTTGCCAAATCGCCCTTGCATCTCTGTGTGATTTCTCGTGTATTTCTTCAATGTGAATCAGATTTGACTTCTTCCAGTGATGGCATTTAAGTCTAAGAATTATAATGGATCCTCACTTCATTAATCAAATAAAAATAATATTATGGATGCTAAGGACTCTATAAACTCTCTGTCTCTAGAAGAAAAGGATATTCAAATGAGTGGAATGCTATGATTTGAGGTCATCATAGCCCAATAAATAACCTGAAGCAAAGTAAGGCTATGAGAATCTGTGTGCCTTTTTTCATGCAAAGCCAATGTTTATACTCACTTTGGTGGTTAAGAAAATATTAGTAATTTACTCTGCCAAGAATAACAGTCCATTTTATATACACAGACAGACTATACAATAGAAAAGGGGGAGATTTTTCTGCTATCTTTAGAAAAGCTGCTTTTTAAAAGCAAAGAGATGAAATTCAAATAGATGTGGCTCCAGTTTGCAGCACATGTGTGCTGACACACAGCAAGTTCATGTGCAAGATCAAGAGGCAAATCCTTTACACCCAGAAACCACAGATATGGGTGCAACTGCTACTTAGGTCTTTCATTTGCTCTTTTTTTTTTTTAGTTTCATTTACTGTTTATTTATCCACAACAGAACATGTTTTATCTGGTCAGAGCATTTCCATATTCTTCCTTCAAGCTACCATGTTGTGAAGAAGCATGAACTTCATATGGCACAGAGCTATTCAGAACCTTCCTGACGCAAGTGATGTTTGTCACCTTACCTCCTATTTGCATTCATCTGCAGATGTACCAAAAAATTGCTGATACTTTCTTGACACGGAGGTGAGTATGGATCTGTCTGGATGAGGTGAAGGACACTCTGTTACAAGGACTTATGGAGTACTTGGACTGTAGCCCCTTCCTCCGTCTCTTCTCTCAGCAGCTGCCTGTCCTTAACACAGATTAGCATCAGCTCCTGCCTACCCTACCCTTCCAACCCAGATGGTGGGTCAACTCAGTCAGTCTTAACATCCTACCTAAAAAAGAGAAAAGGGCAGTTCATTCTCAAATGAGGTGTTTTTTTCAACCAATAACTAGAGAGAGATTGGTCTGTAATCACTTGATGTTGAAAATGTTCTTGGCAACACCGTAATTTGGGTATCAAAGGTGACACTTTTGCTTACTGAGTAGGCTATTAGTGGGCTGTAGTCTGACTAGGTGTGAGATCAGGGTAATCACAGAATTCAACAAATTACTTCTCTACTCCTAATTAACTTCAGCTTTTGCCTGGATTAGTTCAAACCAGCTGTAATTCATCTAGGCTTTGGTCTCCTTCCTGCATGGAGAGATAGCTAGTAAACAGCACCATCTGCATGGAATAAGAGTTGAGACTTCACTTTCAGTTAAAGATTGTATATTGTTTTGTTTTGCTTTTTCTTTTTCTTCACAGACAGAAAAGCAGCACCAGCTGAAATTAATCTTTGTGATGAATAAACAATTGATTCAGTCCTTGTGAACACCCAGCTGGATTAGGGGGATAGGAAAACATTTACACTAAATAAGTAATTGCTCTCTACACCACACAGTCAGAGAAAACACGATAGTCTGTGATGCTATTGGCACTTGCTTGCCACTTATGGTATCCTATCAGAATGTCAGCTGGGGTAAATTAGTGTCCTCCCACTATGTCAAGCATAATTCAGCTTACTGTTTGGAATATTTCTTTCAGCAGGAAAGTATACAAATGAGTGTAATGAAAACAAGCATAGGTACACCATATGTATGTTAATGAAAGTTTTTTAATGTCCTAAATTTGAAAGCAAAGCCAAAATAGATCTTCCTCTCTTTCTCTCTCAGATTAATAATGTATTTGTCACCATGAATTTTGCTTACAACTTTGGTTAATAATATATTTGTGATAGTGACTGAAACAATGCAGCAATGACAAGGTGTTCTCACATCAGCGATTGCCTCATAAACCAACAAGAAACTAAAATTCAGATTAAAGTTGAATAAATTCAATAACAAAGTGAGGCAGATCAACTCAGAAGCTGACGTCAGAGAACAGCACATGGCAAACCAGAAGTAAATAATTTACAGAATCTCTAGAATTAATTTAAGATAAACTATCTTATTATCCAGTTGCTCTGTTTGAAAACAAACTAAAAATAATTACATTAAAACAGTTCCTGTTGCTACTTTTAATTAAATTTTATTAAATATAAGCTCTAAAATTGTTCATTATCTCCCAAATTTGTGTGAATAATAAAGATTGTTCTGTAAAAATGCAATTTGATTTTTAAGTAACTTTCCTAATTCCTTGAATTTCAAGATAGTTTGTGTGACTACATTTCATGCACAACACTTTTAACTATTAAATATCACAGCGATTACACATACTAAAAAATTTCCTTGCAGTACCTGCTCACTTGAAAATATTTACAGTGTAAGATACCCTAACTCAAATATTCCCACATCCTCTATCCTTCTACTTGACACATACAAGTAACTAGAGAAAAAAGACAACTGTTTATTTCAAATGTTTGTCTAAAATAAACCAAATTACATATAGCAAACTCTGTCGTAGATTTCAAGGCTTCATCAGAAAATAAAATCTGTCTAGGACAACCTAAAGTAAACAGCTGTTTTGTACTCAGCTCTTTAGACTTCTCAGGAGATTCCTACTAAAATAAAATAAAGTATTTAAACAAAATAAATAGGTGGGTGGATCAAAATAGTTTGTGAGGTCACACTTTGAATGCTGTGTTCAGTTTTGGGCCTCTCACCACAAGAAGGACATTGTGGTGCTGGAGCATGTCCAAAGAAGAGCAACAAGTCTTATTAAGTGCAGTTGAGGGAGCTTGGATGTTTACCCTGGAGAACAGGAGGTACAAGGGGAAGCTCATTGTGCTCTATAACTACTTGAAATGAGATTGCAGACAGGTGGGTGTTGGTCTCTTCTCCCAAGTTACAAGTGATACAACAAGACAAAATGGCCTCAAGGTGCACCTGGGCAGGGTTTAGATTGGATATTAGGAAAAATTTCTTCACTGAGAGGATGGTTGAGCACTGGAACAGACTTCCAAGAGAAGTGTTTGAGTTACTAAACCTGGAGGTATTTAAAAGAAATATAGATGCGACACAACTAAGGCCATGCCACCCTGACACCTGATCCCATCAGATCTCGGAAGCTAAACTGGGTCAGCCCCGGTTAGTACTTGGATGGGAGACCTCCTGGGAATACTGGGGGCTGTACGTTCTACTCCTGACTTCGCTGTCACTGTCCAAGCTTGCTCAGTTGTGGCAGATGAGCCTGAGGAGTTAAAGGGTGGAGCCAGTTCTGCACATGCTGTGCCTCACTTGAAAAATCCACTGCGCAGGCTGGAAGGACACACCTATGTGGGGAGAGCCCTTCCCAAATCTTTGTTTGTGAAGCCTAGCTGTGACATGAGATGTGGCACTTAGGGACACAGCTCAGTGATGGACTTGGCAGTGCTGGGTTAACAGCTGGACTTGATGATTTTAAAGATCTTTTCCAACCTGAAAAATTCTTTGATTTTATATTTTACAGGCAGCTGTATCTGCTTCCTATTCATCATTAAAAGAAAATGCTACATCTCCATATGTAAGTGCTATAAGAGTTGGTCACTTGTAGTTATCGTAGAATCAAAGAATCATTAAGATTGGGAAAGACCTCCATCCTTGACCTGTAACAAGGAATTTTGTTATGGCTTGATACCAGGATTCTGAAAAAAAAAAAAAGATTCTATTCAGTTGTCTACTAATTTCAAATGAATGGTTTAAATTGCAGCTGTATCATGCTCTGTCCAGCTCATGGATCCATTTGAGACCTGGAACCCTTTGCAGTTGCTGTCTTCAGAGGTACTTTTTTTCCTTGGATGAGAAGATGATGTGCACATTCTGGTCCTTTTAAACTGCCCCCTTCTCCTTTCCCCCTAACTTTTTAAACTGTATCCTCTCCAGTTTCTCTCTTCACGTTGTTATCCTACTGCCTTTGAGCTGTTTTGATTCTTGTCTCTCACAGATTTTACACACTTACTTACTCTTTGTAGTTCTCATAATCACACCCATTTGTCATAGAAATCTATGTTTGATAGTCTCTGGTTTTATGTTTCATCTTGAATCTTAGTCAAATTTTCAGTTAATGAATGTGATAGTTAACTTGACTTGAATCTTTTTATGCTACACTTAGGGTTCCTAACTTCTGCTTCAGTGGAAAGGTTGTTCCTTGGTGTTTTTTCTTTTAAAGAAGCCTTACTCTGATGGTTTCCAGATTGTTTCCAGATGTTTCTTTAAAACAGTTTCAGATTATTTAAACTGCATTCCTAGTATCCTGCCTTTGCTATTCTCAGTTGCACATAGGAATGGCAACTATATATAAATTAAATGCAAAATTGTGCATTCAGTATAGCAAAACCACACAGAAAAGTGAAGTATTCTGTAGCAGTTGTAAACCGCTCTTCTTGTATCAGTTTCCTATCTGAGTTCATGCAAAGTATCTCAAAGCAGAATTAAAAATAAATAAAAAATAAGAGAAGGTCTAGTAAAAGAGGCTGTGAAATAGAGCTCTCTATTATGTCATGTGCCTTATTCACATCATGGAAGAGCAGCCACGTAGTCGCCTCACTCTGGCAATCCTGCTGGGAGCACATCCACATCCAAATTTATGTGTGAGACCAATTACTTACTGTTCTTAAGCCACTGTGAGATGCTTGGAGCCAAATAGAAATGTTCTTGGCAGTACTGGAGAGAGCCTTGGACTGGATAAACACAAAGATGCCGGCAGGAGTTTGCTCTTGTGGAGAAAATGACAGGATTGCTGCTAATTAAAATAATCAGGATTCTCAATCTCTAACATCCCTCAAATCCCTTCCCTGCAGAGAAGTGAGAGCTGTGAAAAAAGGATGTCCCTCCTCATTCCCACCTAAAGACCAGGGAGATATTCACTGGAGTGCTGTAGTAAAGCCCCAAGGTTACTTGTAATCCATGAGAATATCAGTGTGATTCTTCAGGAGGGCAGTTCTTATTTTCTTCAGGGAAATCTAAGGAGCTGCTTATTGAACACTGCCAAAATAGTTCATCAAGGTTGCAAAGCTTGGATCCAACATAAAGGCTCTATTAGAAGGAAGTTGTTCAGAAAGGCTTTAGTAGTTTCCCTTTCTTAAGGCGTAAGGAAACCGTGTTTAATTACGTGATCACATACTTCTCTATTTTCTTTATGGGAGGTGAGCCTTATTTGTACAGTGACAGATAAGACAAGGGATTGTTTGTATGTTTTCTGTCACTGATTCCTCCTTTACTAGAAAGACTCAGATACTAGTTATCAAAGGGCAAAGGTTGAATTCCAGTGTCAGATTTTTTTAGGAGCAAGAGTAAATAATCTCAGTTATTATGTATAGTATGAGAAGAAGAAGAGAAGTCAAGCTAGTCTACAGAGAATTTGTGAGGATTTGACACCTTCTTTCTACAGAAAAGTTATTTATATTAAATTTAGAAGTGGAAGAAGACATAACCACAATAGGCAGCAGAAGAGTTAGGGTAAGTGCTGGCATTGAAAACACCTCCAATACACTAAACTCAGATTATTTTCATTTTTAAAAATTCTGAAGTACAGCATCTCTATTAATGTTTTGATGTGTTTGGAAACAGTGCAGCTAGAGAACAGGTGTGTTTGCAGGCAAAGTCAACTGAGAGTGCAATTTATGAAGAGTGTGGGAATAGAAGAGAAACATCAGAAAATTACTGCTGCAAACTGCAGTCTATAGTGTGATATATGGCACAGCAAAGTGGAGGAGCTGTAGTCTGCTTTGTAAATTGCTTTAGAGACACAAATGCTTTCTGAGTGTCAAAAGAGTGTTTTCCCACTATTTCTATGATTCTACTCTGAGATGATTTCTTCCCTGACTCTGTGAGTAGTGAGACATTGCTCATGGACTAAGCACTGGGAAGTGTGGTTTTGGCGGCAAAATGAAAACTTTTTTTTTCTTTTTCTTTTTTTTTTTTTGGATACGACAAAGGAATTTATGAAAATTTACAGAGAAAATATTTTCCTTTGTGATTTTTCACTTTTTTTCTGAAATGTCTAATCTAAGTGTGACCCCATATATATTACAGTAAGTTAAAGCCAAGTACTGTGTTTGGCCTTTTTGTGTAGAATGAATTGTTTAAAACCTAAATTTCCATGAATTTGGAGAAAGTCCTTGGCTTTGATCTGATGGGGGGTAGTCTATATTACCACATACTATGGGAATTATTTTTAATTTTTTATGTGATGTTAAAGATCAGCTTATGATTTTCAGTTTCTCAATTCTCTTGGGAGAAAAAAACTCAGACTAGTGAATTACTACTTTAAGTGGAGATTATTTTGCAACATCTTCAGCAAAGAAACTAAGGAATTTTGATCTATTCAGTGTTTGATACTTAAATCTCTATGAAATCAGAACTCTTTTTGAAAATTTTTAGTTGCTAATATGATCAGCAAATGAATAATATATAACTATTAAATATTATTAGATTCTACTTTTCTGGATTTATTTTAAACATAGAAGCCAGCACAGTTAGCATCATCATCATCCTCTTGAGTAATTTTATACCTCATTCAGACCCTGAGAGCTCTGTCTATAGTCAGTAATATTAAAAATATAATAATGATTTACAATTAAATGGACAGCATTTCATTTATTAATTGATGATTTCATTGATGTTTATTGATGACTCATTTCAACATTCCTTTTTCAGAGGCATGGTTAGTTATACTTTTAGGGCTCAGCTAACCTGACTTTACAGATATTAAGAATCAAATATAGGTTATAAAATGTCCTGTAAATTCACACTTTATAAGAAAGTCATTGTAGAGGAGATGGAATGGAAGAAGTAAACATGTTTAGTATCAGATGAGATCACTAAATTTTCTATAGTCTAGTCTATATTTTATTTAATTGTTGTCCTGCTAGTATTATAAGGATATTTTACACTCTTTTTTTTTTTTTAAAGTTTAATTATGTACACTTCTTTCGACTAATTAGTAAAAGGATGTATTTTTTGTTGTTGGGTTTTTTAGATTTATTTTTGGTTTTGATTTATTTCAAAGAATTTCATTTAGTAATGACAGAATTACAAGTTAACCATTATTCCTAGGTATACAGAGTAATGACACATTGTTGACACTGTGCTTGTTCTCACAGGAATAAGCAGCAATGAGTCAATAATTAGCTAGGTAGGCTTTCACTAATGTGATAGATGAGGCACCTTGTATCTGGCAGATATCTTTTCTAAAAGCAGATCTATTATACTGTTGTTTTTTTCTCTCAGGCTGGAATCATAATATAAATAAACATGCAATCATGTGAAAGCAAACTCATTTGAGGCCTTTTTGATACTTAGGAGCTAACAAGGTTTGACTGCATAGTTTAGCAAAGTTTCCAAGCTTCTACCTAATTGAAAGGAAATGGGCTGATACATAAATTCTGAGAAAAAAAAGTATCTCGAACTTCATAGTTCAACTCAAAAACTCTCAACTCAAAACTAGACAAAACATATCAGATCAGGTATAAATTCTCCTTTGTGTTTCAGCTGTGACTAAACAGCAAGATTAGAAATGTAGGAATTCATCCAATGTGATGCAGAAGTAAGGAAAATGTGAAACTCATGAGAACTGAACCCAGCTGTTCCTCTGTTTCCGTTCACTGAGCACAGAGTGACAGGTGACATTGTTTGTAGAGGCCCCATCAGTGAGATTTAATGACCGCTTATTAAAACTGTGCTTAACTATTCATCAATAAACCACATATTTAATCATCATAGTACAGCAGTTTTCTCATGAAACAAATTTCATCTGTAAAGAAGAGGAAATAAAAGCCAGGAAGTTATGACTTTTCCTAAAGTATTGATTTTAAAATACTGTAAGGGAAGGCAAAAAATGGATTGGTACCTGTGATTATATCAATACAAGGTTTTACTCTCTATTATTGTTGTAGGTCTTGTGTGAAATCCTTCATATTTTTCCAAAAACCAAAAATCCAATTCTATTTACAGCATAAAACCGGCTGCAGAAATCAGTGGCTGTGAGGGAAAGGGCAACTGATTTAGCCAGTGACTGTTACAATCAAATCTGACACAGCATAGAGTCACTTTACCATCAGAAGATTTTTGACACATTGATACTGAAAAATGCCTTGATTATACTGAGTAACAGATGATAATACCATCTGTACTAGTTGCAGTAAGATTACTGGCATCAGCAAAAATATGAAATTTATACTTGCATTACAAATTCCTCTGCTGTGCTTTCTTTTTTTCCCTCTTCAGATTCATGTCTTCTTGCTCCTACTTCTAATTTTCTCACTTGAGTTTCATGTTTTTGAAGAACAAAAGTATTATCTCTGACATAGACTGTCTCATACCACTGGAATGATAGAGCAGCTCACAATGTCATAGCATTTTGTACCTAAAAGTAAGTATAAATGTACAACCTTTTTTGGTAAAGAGTGAAGTTGCTTTGCTGAAATAACCTCACCAAAATCTTTCCTCATAAAATTCAGGTGGAAGTTAGACAGTTGAAAATTGAGTGGAGATAGTTAACATTTATATATTTATAAATCTTTACATGAATTTTTTACTCATTTCTATCAAGACTGCTTAAAATAAATAAAATCATATCTGCTGGATAAGAGGAACATTAAAGTTCAGACTAATGATCTTAAAAGTCCTTTACAGTTCTGGAAGAAGGGGCTTTCCACTTAATGATCTCAAAATATTGAACAAAAAACACAGGCTTCTTAAAATGCCTCTAAAATAAAACTTCTTAGTTTTGCTAAGGCAGTGTAGAAGATTATGCAGGTTACACTTAAAATCTAAAAATCACAAGAGATTTTTATTTCTTAATAATTTTAATTTTCATTGTTATTTTTAATAGTCGTGTTTATTTTTTCCCCCAAGATATTAAAAGTCAGAGAGACTTTGTCTGGATGCCACAGGGCAATTCAAGTTGGAGAGAACCTCAGGAAGTGTCTTCTCTTAACTTCTGCTCAAAACAGGGTTACCCATTACATCAGAGCAAGTTACCCAAGTCTTTAATCAGTGAAGTTTTGAAACCCCCATGGAGAGGCAGAGCTTCACTGGGCAACCTGTTTTTCTGCTCAATTATCTTCTTTGGGAAAAGCGTTTTCCTGTATCTAGATGGAGCTACCTTATTTCAATTTCTGCTTCTTGATTTCCAGCATAAAATGCTGTAGGCCTACTCCACATTCCCATAGACCCCTCCTAGGTACTGGAAGAAGACTGGTTTTGGACCTGAAGTCCCTTCTCCCCCAAACCTCCTTTCTCCAGGAAGATCAGTCCCAGCTCCCTCTGGCACTTTACATTGGGTAAATGTTCCAGCCCCAAACACCTCGGTGGTCTTTGTTGCATTCACTCCAGTTTGTTAATTTTTTTTTCTCTATTGGGGATCTAAATTTGTAGAATGTAATATCTAGATGTGGTCTAATGAGGGCTGTGCAGATGGAATGATCCCTTTCCTCTCCTGACAATAACCTGCTCACAAAGCCCAGGACACTGTCAGCTCTTTTTCCCTCCACAGTCCTTCCCACAGACCTCTCTGGATACCCCAATTTTAATCAATCCTAACAATGTTAAGAAAAAAACCATAAGATGGGCTTTCCTGAATCACAGCAGGAATTGGAAACAATATTTTTTCCCCTCTAAAATGAATATGTATTTAAAAACCAGATTCCTTTTAATAGCAAACCTGCTCAGCTGTTCTGTGCCGGGCCAGGAGTTGGACTTTGATGATCCCTGTGGGTCCCTTCCAACTCAGGATATTCTGTGATTCTATGATTCTAAAATGACTTCACCTGACAGTTTTGACCAGAAATATATTATATGATCCAATGCACATATTAAATCCCAGACAAAAACAATTAAAAAGTCTAGCACAGAAAAATACCCACAACCACCTTAAACAGTGCTCCCCATTTCCATAGAAGTAAATTTCTACATGGAAGTGCAAGAATCAAGTGGCTTAATTGCTCATTTGTCTGTAAGCCTCTGCGATAGTGAATGTTAGTTTATTTAATGCATAAATACTCCAGAGTAATTTCCCCCATATTTATTTTCCGCTGATGCATCCATCATACCCATTTGACAAGGTTCTGGAAAGCGTAATCTTTTTAACTGACCATAAAAAATGAAATATGCCAACCTTTTCCAAAGCTGATGGGAAAAGAGAAATCCCTACACAACTAAATGCAAGCACCATGTTATACGTATTTCCATGTGCATAGTTCCCTAAAGATGCAGAATTTAGGAATCTCCTATTATGCCCTTTCAGATCCTAGAAAGATGGAGATGGAATTAAGAAGAATCTTAGACTCCAGGTCACTGTATACATGTCCAGCAAAGATAAATAAAAAGATTAAATATTTCTGTGGCAAAAATCAGTCAGGATAACCTAGTCTAAAACAAAAGTAGAAACATTCCCTTACAAGAGACAGTAAGAAAGGAAGATACAAAATAAAATGAGAAAATAAATCTGGTTCTTTTTCTTTGAAGCCTGACTTTTTCTACTATTAAAAAAAAAATAATTCTATTCTCAATCAGGTCTTTGTGTTTAGCCTTCACAGTCAAATCTTCCAGTGATGACTTCTAAAGTTAGGTGGAGGCTGTGGGTGTTCCTTGCCTTGCTTAAAAACATGCCAAGAAACAAGAAAAAAAAAGCAAGAAATGGAGAAATAGGAATAGAGAACAGGAGTGTGCTGGAAGGTAAAAAAAAAAAAAAAAGGAAAAAAATAGCCTACTGTATTTTTGGGTGTCTTTAATAATATATGATACTAAACTATGAACATGACTTCTACATTTTCAATCTGTAGAAACAGAGGTTCTTTTACTATTCTTGTCTGTACTGTATCTATAATTCTGGTCATCTAGAACATATATTCTTATGGCAAGGGCTATGAGAATAAGGATGAAAATGTCTGAAGTCCACCTACTTAAAGATCTCAGATACAGCTAATAAATCTGGAATAGTGACAATGGTGTGTAGCTGCTTTCTTGAGTAGCTGCCTTGAACATGAGTTCAAAGGAAAAAAAACACCTTGTTACTAATAATCCTTTGTCTAATGTTGGATTTCTTAAAATGTTTGTATTCTCATCAAATAGAGCCAAGTTCAGTGAATTCTGTTTCCTTGAGGCACCACAGAGAGTCAGTAAAGGTCTGGCTGATCATATAGCTCATTTCTAAATATTAAATAATTTCTGAGGAACACATTTTGTCAATCCTGAAAACATCTAAGTATTTTTTTTTCAATATCTTCTAGATTTCTACGATGTATGGATCTGCAGCACATCAATTACACAATTAGCTGAAGCCTTACACTGTAAACCAAAAGCATATGTTGCATACCCAGATCCTCAGCAATAACAGTGTCACTAGCAGTAAGCAAGGCACATCCTTTGCCAGAAAAGCAATGTTGCTTCACCTGCACTGAGCAGTTTTTTAAACAAGGGTTAATTGAGAGGTTAGGGTGATGATGCACTAAGTAGTTGAAGATATTGCAGCAAATCGAGTCACATATGCAACTAATTTGATGTAAGCCCCAACAAAGAAAACCTTTAATAAGAAAACATAGAGCGTGTCATTATGTGCGCAGTAGAAATCCTTTTAATTATGTGATGGCAAAATACTTCCTCTCAGCTATAAGCAATATGCAGTAGACTCATAGGCAACAGATTTGTTGCCTAGTGAATTAAAACCAGATTAGGAAAGGCTCCCATTGCTTGCTCATCTTGTTCTGGTAAGACATAATATGGGTTAATTTAATCTGCTTGTTCATCAAGTGCTACTGGAATCCATGTGCATATGTGTGTGTGTGTGAGAGAGAGAGGCAAAACAAATAATCAGGATGAATTTCATGCAGAGCCCCTGATTTGGCAGTGTGTATGTATTTTCTGAACATACAAGAGTTACTGAAGTTTAGGAGGCTTTGCATTTGGGACTAGAACACTGAGGTCAGATGTCAGCAGATTTCCAGGTGCCTACAGATGTTCAGAAGTGTTTCTAGAATTCCTTGAGCAGGATAAGACTATTTTGACTTTGGGAATGTGGCCCTCCAAGTTATCTGTAACTTTTAGTGTTTAAATAGTTTAGGAATCCTGTGCATGTTTAAGAGGCTTTATGAACTGAGATGCAGGTGGCTGTCTTTCAGAGACCCCCTTAGCCCGCCCCACTTCTCTGTCCTGTTCTGACCAAACACTTCAGCTTCCAGCTTTCTCAGAGCTGGCAATCCTCATCCAGTGTTTTTTTTTTTCTCAATTCAAAAGGGGCCCATCTCTCTTTCCAGTTCTATCACAGCATTTTAAAATCCCGTTCTTCACTCTGTATTGTCTTAAAATACAGGATGGTGAGATCCCAAAAAAAGGCATAGTTAAGACTACAGCTTGAAGGGAGAGAAATACTCTTGTAAGACTTTCAGGTTCTGTGGACTATTTCTTCAGGGAAATATAGGAAGAATAGATATTTTTGGTGACTGTTAAACCATACTCTTCATTAATGTTGGAAATAACTGCCAGTAGGCTTACAATTATCATTCAAGCCTTAGTAGTTTTCCTAGAAAATATTTCTGGTGCCTACAGATTAGAAGAAAAGAATAAAAAGCATCCAATACCATATGTATTTTTCAGAAGCTATTATGATCAGTGAGTTTAGTGTGTCCCATCCTATCTTAAATCATTAGCCTACTGACTCATGGCCAAAAAATGTAAAAATGTTCCACAACAAATGCACAGAAAATGTGGTGCCAAAAAGTAAAGGTTTCCTGTGCATGCACCACATAAATAAAGTACGCATTTACAAAGCAATACATGTGCACTGTATCTCACATAAAGTGAAAATAGACCCTGTATCATTCAGCAAAGTCCTCTTAGCTTGTTTTGTTAAGTCTTAGTTATAAATCCACATTAGAGTATATCCTCACAAGCTATTTGCAGAGCCTTCCAAATAGGAACTTCTCTGGTTTAGCTGAGTTTTACAATGAGATGTGAAGAGAAAACGAGAGAAGACTAGATATCCTTACTGTGGTGTAGCTGTGCATTGAAGACTTTCATTTCAGGGTGCAAAAAACATCACCAATACCAACAATAGATGACTCTGGGTAAAGTGGTCAGAGTATGCACAGGACTGGGGATTGGCTATGGACCCATTCATTCTTCAGATGCCAAGTGACAGAAAGGGTCAAGAATTGGGAAATCGATGGATGTCTAACCAATATTGGGTCTTGCCCCTTTTCCGACTACCATTGCAGTGAAGACTGAGCATTTGAGACTGAAAGAGACCTGAAAGGGCCTTTACTGAGAAACTAAGAGCTGGCATAGAATGCTTTCAACCATAAACTTCCTGAGAAAAGCAATACATTCCTGCATGTTAAGAACCAGATCTGTTTGTAAGCAGGACATTGTGAGAAGTGAAATCACAGATGCTCTAGAATGCCCTGGGTCATTCATAGGATATCCTGACCACATGTAAGTTTTCGAGTTTTTATTCCTCTAAAGTAGTTTGTTATCTCTATCCACTGTAGTAGAAAACTTTTTACCACACATTATGTAATAAAAACTTACTTAAAATTGGAGATTTGAAATTTCAAACTTGTGTTTTAGATAATCCTCTTTCAAATATCAACCTTTTGCAAATGTATTTAGTTTATTTTCAGCTACATTTTCCATGTGATCTTACATTTCTTTGGCTGATACTGAGAGCACAAGAGCAGTAGTTGGTTGAAAGGACAACATACATTGTTCATTACAATTTTTGCACCTAGTTTTTCAGATATGAAATAAAGATCTCATCATAGTTCAACATTACTGCCGGCAACACTATTTCTTTTACTAAAAATCGTGAAATGAAGGTGCTTCTTCCATCAGATGGGAGCAGTTATCTGGCCTTTTTTCTGATTGTTCTATTATCTACAGTGCCATTCCTAAAGGTTTTAGTTCTTCTGTTTGAAATTTCTTTTAAATTAATCAGGACATTGTAAATATTTCACTGAAGACCTTAGTTTTTGTCAATGTTTAAAAACAAAGAAACAAACAAGTTTCTAATTTTCTAGTAGCTTTGGCAGCTGTGGAGAAAATGAATGTTTCCCTCAGCAGTCCTTTATTGTACTTGTGGTGGGCAGTTAGTTAGCCCTGTGGTTAAACCTGGAAAGGAGGAAACTTGGAAATGAAGTAGGAAGTCAAGCAGAGACATGCAGCCAGCACAGCGTTGGTGGTATAGTGGTGAGCATAGCTGCCTTCCAAGCAGTTGACCCGGGTTCGATTCCCGGCCAACGCAGCTTCATTTTTGACACCTTTCCCAGAGGGGCGGTGGCCACACAGGCAGGCACTGCTTCCACCCACAGGGATCTTGAGCAGGTCAGGTGGAGAAACAGGTCATGGTGCTGCTGCCATCCACAGGGATCTTGGGCAAGTCACCAGAAACCTTGTGAGGTTTAATATGAAGAAACAGGTGGAATCCTACACCCCCATGGACACTGACCACCTGCATTCCCAGGACAGGACTTGGGGATCCTTGTGGATGCCACGTTGAGCATGAGCCAACAAGGCGTCCCTGCAAGAATAAGAGTCAGGGGTAGCCTTGACTTTAGTAGACAAAGTACTGTCCATAGGCAGAAGGAGGTTCCCTTCTACTGAGCACTGGTGAGTCCACCCCTGGAGCAATGTTTGTGTCCAGTTCTGAACTCCTCAGACATGGAAATAATGAGAAGAAACCAGTGAAAGGGCCATAAGGATGGCTAAAGCACTGCATCATTTCTGTTTTGAAGAAAGAGTGGAAGAGTTGTTTAGCCTGCAAAAGAGAGGACTAGGAGGGTTATTCTTATTAATATATATAAACAACTGCAGGGAAACTGCAAATAGAAGAGTTAGGTGGTGCTCAGTGAAGCCCACTGTTAGGACAAGAGCAAATGGGCACAAATAGACACATGGAAGGTTCTCTCTGAAAATTAGGAAACACATTTTCACTATGAGCGTGACCAAGAACTGGCACAGGTTGTCCACAGAGATTGTGGAGTCTCCATTCTTTGAGATATTCAAAAACTGTCTGGACAGGGTCCTGGACAACTGACTCTAGGTATTCCTGCTTAAGCAGGGCAGGTGGAACCACATGGTATCCAGAGGCCTCTTCCAACCTCAGCCATTCCGTGATTCTGTGTGTCAAGCCAACCAGTCAAGGTGAGAACTGAGGTCAGAGGACAATACAAGATGTTAGCAATTTCTCTGGGAGTGAACATAACACCAGGAGATTGACTGAGAGACAAGGTAGCAAAAGGACAAAGTGTTACTCCAGGACAGCTTGAGGAATGCACACAAGCTATGGTTCACTACAGAGCCAGTAGCTGGCACCTTCAGATGATCCATCAAAATTGAGAGGTCAGTACCTCCCTGTAAGACTCATTGTCTGAGTGCTCTTTCAGGTCTCAGAGAATGCCCACGAATTTTGGTGATGCAATTAAATCATTGTCAATCTCACAGCTCAGATTCCTCTAAAACTTAAAATCTGGCTCTTCACAACTGTTTCAGATAAAATGCTCTATCCCAAAGCATTTTTCAAATAATTTCTATTATATTTCTAAAAGCTGTTTATATGACAATTGAAGACAGGACCTACTCATGTGGTAGGTGAGAGTGCATGGAAGAAAAGGTGAATACACAAAACGCTCACTTCTTTTGTTCTGGAAGCAGTGAGTGGATGCCAGGTCAGCAGGAGGCAATGCACTGAAAATCAAACCAGAGGGATCTTGTTGTCTAGATTCTTATTGCAATTTNGAGAGAAAAAATGCAATCATAGGCTTATAGAAATTAAAAGAAGCAAAGGGCTAATGGAACTAAGCTAGCCCACGGAGTTGTTCTAGCCATTTGCACTTCATAGCAATGGGTAATGACTAGAATTCGTAGGAGGAGTAGAGAATGGGAGGAAAAAGCGGTGAAAATGTGGTTAAAATAGACCAGACAGATTTACAAGGGGCTGATATTTGAAAGAGGATAAAATCCTCTGTCCTTTTGGAAGAAAAAAGGTTCTGGAAGCAGTGAGTGAATGCTAGGTCAGCAGGAAGCAATGGACTGAAAATCAAACCAGAGGGATTTTCTTGTCTAGATTCTTATTGCAATTTGAATGTTTCTAAACCTAAGGTAATGGGTCACAATGATTAGCTGCCCTACTTGAATCAAATTAGACTTCTGGAAAAAAAATGTTTATATAAGCCTAGACAGCACTAGAGGGAAAATCCTCACAGGAAAGCCTGGAAAATACTCCAGCAAGAAGTGCTGAGCCATCCAGACCCAGAGGAACATGAGGGATGCTACACTTCAAAGTGAGGCCAGTGGCTGGATGTAGCGAGCAAGGCATCGTGCTCCATGTTACATGTGTACCTCAAGGTCCATTAATAGGCACTCCTATCACCTTCAGGCTCTCAGAAGACAAATGAAGAAGACAGTGACATATGAAACTTCAAGAGGAATTTAAACTTTGTGTCCTATGTGCCCACAAATTATAAGCCAGTACTATAAATATACCCACTCCTGTAGAAGTTGTTCTGATAGATACAGCTGTGCTTTCCAGATTTATTTCTTACAGTTTCTTATATCTGTGGTCTTATGTAGTAGGAGGAAATACCAACCTAGGCATTTTCTTCTGGCTTAAAAAAGTAATTCTACTGAAAACCTGTGAAGTATAAAATACTCCTGGATTATTTTTATTTTTAGTGCTCAGGAGGGCAAGGATGCCATTTGTTGTTTGGTTTTGTTTTGGCACCTCAGTTAGAATTGTGCAAATTCATGAGATGCATAACTGTCCTTGTAGTGTCCATAATGATAGCATTCTATGCTAAAAATTATCATTTAATAGCATCTCACAGTCTATTAGCAATGAGCTGTAATGTAGATTTGCAAGCAGCTACAAGGAAGGTACAACATTGTTCCAGGAGCAGGGTGAAAATCACGTTCAGATGCAACATCATTCATAGAATCAAAGACCCATAGAATCATAGAATGGCCTGGGTTGGAAGGGACCTCATAGATCATCTAGTTCCAACTTCTCTGTCATGGACAGAGACACCTTTCACTAGACTAGGTTGCTCAGAGTCCCATCCAGCCTGGCCTTAAACAAAACACTTCCAGGCATGGGGCAGCCACAGCTTCTCTTGGCCACCTATTCAGAGCCTCACCACCATCACAGTAAAGATTTTTTTTCTAGTAGCTAATCTAAACTTACTATCTTTGGGTTTGAAACTTTTTTTTTATCCTGTCATTATAAGCTCTTGTAAAAAGTATCTCCATCTTTCTTGTAGTAATTTCTCTTTGATTTATTCCTTCTTTTGGAAAAAAAAGAAAAGAACTTACCTACTGCTAGTATGGATGGCTTAGAAACAGAAAGGAGAACTTTCCATCAATATCTGCCTCCTGGCAGGACCACAATGTCTAAAACATCAGTAAAAATTCTCTTCAAAATTTTCAGCATCCTTCTTTAAGAAAAACAAAAATCAAACCAGACCTTGATCTTTCCATCTACAATAATCCAAGCAAGAGATTCCATTAATAAAAATATCAATAATATTTTTTTCGCAAAATATTTAAACAGTTAACATCATAATTGGTATCATTCTACTGCTTTCCTTCGCTTTCTACTCTAGTTCTGTGTATTCATATTTTGGCATTTGCTTTACAATTAATTTATATCATTCTGGAGTGTAAAGCAGACACATTTATCCAGTGTTTGCTACACACTTAGTGAAAGTGCAAACTGAGGATTTTGCACTTCTACATCATTCTTGGAACTTATAGGAGAAGGAAGGAAGGAAGGTAGGAAGCCAGGAAGGAAGGAAGCAAAGGGAGAGAAAGGAGGAACATACATATACACCTACACACATACACCCCCATGCCTTTCTGAGTGCATGGTTTGACTTATGCAGCCATAGCTTCTGCCTGATAAATGTGCAATAAAGCAGTATATTTTTTTCAATTTATTTTCTTCGCCTCAAAATAGATTAGGGGAATTTTTGTGCTCTAGCATATTTTTCAACTATCCAGAAGGAAAAATATAATTTCAAGAATCTTTTGAAAATTCTGCTAACACATGTCTTGGCCTGAGACTTCTTTGAACATCAAAGTAAGCTCCAAATTAATTCACTTGCATCCAGCTGCATTTGGTGGTATGTGCATCATATTGAGGAGGCCCTTTTCTGTTTCCATCTTTCACTGCTTATGTCAAACAGTTTACAGAGAGGCAATATAAATTCAGACAGAGCTGTAGGAATGCCATCAATGAGTTTGGGAGTTTACATTGTGTTTGTGTGAGGTCACTGCATGTTGTCTTCCATGATCAATGGCTTACTGAATGCTTTTAGAGCCAGAGGCTACCCTCAGTGTCTTTAGTTACTCCATGTTTGGCTATGTTTTATTAGAAGGTCTCAGGCAATTATTTTCTTGCCCTTTTTTTTTTTTAATAATGGATTTGTGACTGTTCAATGTTTTTCTTGTGGCATTTCCTTGTACTCATAACAAGAAGTCAGGTGACCGGTAAGATAAATGATATTTAACCTAGTGGTGACAGATGTAGCAGAGGTGAAAGAGTTATATCTATTAATAAACAAAGTTTGAAAGCCTTTTAGCACCATCTTTCACATCACGCTTATCTGACCTTTTGCAGGAGATAACTTCCACAGGCTTATTACAAAGGGAGAGGAAAAAAAACCCCAACAATTAATTGTATTTTTTACTCTTTTTATAAAAAACATAAAATAAATCATTAAGAGTTTTATGTTGCCCTCTTAAATGAATGAATGAAGTGCTAGTGGTACTGCAGATAGGATTTCACTTGGATGAAAAAATATGGTAGGTTCATTTTGGTCCCAGTGGGCGCTGACATTTTAACCCACTTATCTCTGATTTATTCAGTCCTTGACAGTCCCAAAAAAGTGATGCATTTTGCCTGAAGGCTCTGTAGGTGAGGCAAGTTGACATATGCTTTTTCTTTCTCTTAAGGGCTAATTTCTTCTGCAGTCCAGCGCATGAAGCAGGGGGAAATGGAAAATGTTCATAATAAGGATTTTTCTCCATTTTTTCCCCAAAGTTCTTTGCATTTGTTTTAAAAGTAATCCTTAGAATTTACCTTATATAAACTCAGCCTTTAACGGTCAATGTCTAGTAATCCACAGATTGTTAATTTGTAGGATGATAAAGCTAAAAATAATCTGGAATATTTTTAATAATTGTTTATTTTAACTTCTGAGCTAATAAAAATAATCAGAACATATATAGATATTACTCTATGTGGTTTAAGACTAGGTAGAAATATATTTTATATTTACACACTTAGACAAATTTCAATACATCTCATAGCATATGGAAACATAGAATCATTAAGTTTGGAAAAGACTTTGAAGATCATCAAGTCCAACCTTTGACGGAATACCAACATGTCAACTACATCATACCAAGAAATGTTTTATTCTAAATAAGTTACCTTAAGGACTGTCATTTGCATAGTCATGCAAAGCTAAATAGCAGTTTAGCTAGATTTGGGTCACCAACTGGCTAATAGAAATAGTAACACAAAGTAATCAGAAATCTTGAGTAGGTTTCTACTTCATGCTTCCGTCTCTACATTTATGTATTTCTTTTTTATTTGAGGTTGCGAAACTACTTCAGAGATATTAAATGCCACAATCCAGTTTCCAACAGTACAAAGGCAAAATTAACTGTTGATGGACCACATTAATTTAGATGCCTAGGGCCTGATCCAAATCTCCTTCAAGTCAAATGACACGCAGCCACTGACTCCATTGGAAATTGCCTGATGCCATTAGCTGCAAGCAGTACCAGAATAGGAAATTCTTTTCTCTCTGTTCTGTATGCTCAGCGAGCCCAAGTACAGATTCCCATTTAGGACTCACTTTAACATATGATTCGATTGGCAAGTATTTTTCTCTTCATCCCAGAACGTAGTGTTTTATTCTTGTTCGAAAAATAAACAGACTCACATGTCAAGATGTTTTCTCAGAGGACTAAATCCCTATTCCATTATTTTATCTACATTTCTGTCTCATGCTTCAAGTATAATAACTAGCCTCAGTAACTCTTTCCTGAGTATTGAGCCTACAAACAACTAAGAAAAAGAAGCATGAAATCAGGATTTATGTGACCTGGATGGCCTATGATAATTTTTTAGATGAAAAAAACCCCAACAAACCAAAATCCACAAAAACAAAACCCACAGTCCACTTAACTTTTTCTTATGAAATATTCCCTGTCACATCACTGCTTTGTGGCACATACTTCTCTGACAGTCCAGAGAGTGTCCCAAAGTGAACATAGCATTAATCATTAGATCCTTTGCCCATTTTCTGCTCTGTTCATTGGAACTGAGATATTTCTGTGCTCAAACAAGAAAATTAGAAGCATAAATGCTATTGTCAAATCATTCTTGTTTCTCTTTGTGCATTCTTGGTAATTCTAGAAAGCCTTGAAGACTGCAATCCTTGGTAGCTGCCATTGAGAAGACAACACTGGGAGGCTTCTATTAAGAGCAGCAAGTTCTGTCATCAGCAATTTCCTACTTCCAGGTTGTGAACTTTAGGTGTCTTTCTCCATATTTAAAGGCAGTTTCTGTAATTTCCTTACATTAATAATTTTAAATTATTACAGTTTCACTTTAGAACAAACAGTTGATAACTAACACTTGTACTCTTCGGGTATTAATGGACACTGAGATTTCTTCTCTTCTGAAACTCACGAATAGGAAAAGAAGCAGCTTCCTTAAAAGAAATTATGTTCATTAGTAAGTAAAAAAGCTTGTCAGCTTAGGTGCTTCTACAGCTCCTATTACCATAATGTTAGAGTAATTTAAAGTCTTTAGTATATTCTGTGAAGTAGTGAAGAACTGTCATTCCCAATTTCGCAGATGGGTGAAAAAAGCGCAATGTAACTATATTTCTGTCTCTAAGGCATAAAAAAGCCAACTGACTGCCTCAGGAAAATGTGTGACAGAACAGCTACTTGAATCAAGGTTTTCTAATGGTCTGACTAGTGGACTGTTCTTTCCATCCTGCAGTTGGAAAAGTTATTTTAAAACTGCAAATATACCTTTTAGTGCCTCAGAACAGTTTCACCTCAGCAACTTCTACCAGCGGCTTATATTTTGGTGCCTTCTTCATTAGCTTAATTTCTCCCTGTGGCTTTGTAGACACCTCCCTCCAATTCTTTCATTCTACCCATTCTACTTGGAATCTGGCCCCGTGCTCCCCAGTCTGCTATTCAGTGTTGGGAAGAGGAAAGGACAGATCATTAGTGCTCAATGGTTTTCTCAGCAGGTAATCCTTGCCAGATAAATTAGTCCATATTTAAAGCCCTAGGTCAGAGGGCTTTACTTTGTGGACAGTGGGACGGTCTGAGTTCCTGTGCAGCGAAGACAAGCCCTTAGAGAATGCCTCAGTATAGGCAATGCTTTTGCTGGCAATTAGAGCCAATTTGGTGTTAAATTATAGGTCTAGTGTCTTTGAACGACTATGCTGAAACAGTTATCTCTCCAGCAATTTTGTGGTCAGACATACATTCACAACAAAGCCCTGTGAATCCAAGAAAGATTTTCATGGGGAATCAGGGTTAGAAACATCCAGCTCTTGGCATTCTAATTAGGTATAGTTTGTTTTGCTGACTGCAGTCTTTAAAGCCTCCCTTTATCCTTGTTATCCTTCGCATATCGTAGAAAGTGGTAGAATGAGTAAACCATTAGGGCCACAATACTTCTGTAATGTATGGCTCTGTCTAAATTCTGGTGGTTTCATACCAGAGAGGATTGCCCTGCCTAAGTGGGGCTCATTTGGATGTAGGAGAGGGGCTGAGGTGACACAGTGAAAAGGAGAGGTCTTCTTTCTCCATCCTCCTTTGCATCTGCTGTGGTGTGAGGCTCTAATCCCATTTGTGTCCTTCTGAAGCCATTACTCACGATATATACTATTAATAATCACTTAGGAGACCCAGTGGAACAGCTTGATCAAAGAAGGGTTAAAAGAAGTTAGTAGGATGACATTAGGCATCCTGAAAAAATCTGTCTGAAAAATCTGTCCAAAAAAATATGGATAAACACCTAGGTCACTTAGACCTCACTGAGCTTTGTCTGCAAAAGTTGACTGGCTGAAGTTTTTTGGCTGTTAATTTAAAATCGTATCACGTATGGATACACTATACTGCTGTTACAGGAGGGTAACCTTAGCCATAGTTTAACTTAAGTGTTATGTATTATGAATCTCTCCAGATAACTGTTTGACCACCAGTATGGAATAACTTTTCATTCAGAGACTTTTGTTTTACATTCTGTATGAAGTTTACTTAATCTAGATTACCAGATACTCCAGGGAGAATCAGCTGCCATCACTGTTTAGTTTTGTCTTTGCAGAAATCAAATTAAATAACATCTCTAAATCCTTAAAGCAAAGTGGCAGTATCTGTTCTGGCTCCATTTTCACTTGCTCAGCATTTTTTTTTTTAGGAGAAGAAACCTCTTCATGCTTTCTCAGGAATTCACTAAAGATTAGTTTAGATTCACTAACAAGGGAGCCCAGTGGAAACTCCATAATGTTCCAATTTTCCACTTCTTCACCACAGATGTATTTTCTACCTATGGCAATTACATGCATCAAAATGGATCATAAAATTGTATTCACTAAATTTAATTTACAGTCCCTTATGTTTGCAAGTTAACTTTTGATTTTAATGGAAAAAGACAAAACCTTAAACCCAGCAAGCACTCTTTAAAAAAACATCAACCATTTTTAAAGAAAATTTATCTTCTAATTGTGAGATATGAATAGAATCTTTGTGGAGTCAGCAATGCCAGGATTTCAGAGGTGCACAGAACTAAATACATTATTTTTGCACCTCATGAAAATAAGTTTAGGTCTCATCTTAGATTTCTGCATAATAACCAGAGGCAGTTTGCCAGAGATATCCAGAAACAGTAGCTTCAGGAGAGGATTACCATGCCTTCAAACTGAATCAGTTTCTATTGGATCACATATTCAAAGAAACCCAAGATTTATTGGCTGATATTGAATGGAAACTCTATCAGAGAACAATTATACTATACTGGACCCTATCGACTACATCTCCATGGGCATACTCTTCCCTGGGCCTCCTGCTGTCTGCAGTGCCTTTTTAAGATATTGTAGATATCTAATAATCATTAATGATAGCCTGGTAATGTATTTATCTAAATTATTAGAAGAGACTTCCATATTATTCCTGGTTTTTCGGGGGGTTTGTTTGTTTGTTTGTTTGTTTGTTTGTTTTTTCCCATGGTCGTAAGGGTGACCCTCTGTCAAATTTGCCACTGTAGAGAATCTTCAATGGTGGCAAAACAAAGTAATCATCCATTTCCAAACTTAATATTTGGAATGCATGAATACACTTTAATTGGTTTTCAAGTGATCAGCATGGAAGACTGATGAGCTTTTACACATACTTTGGCAAAAAATTGAGTTTGGAGATTTCAGCAGCAGCTGGAAAGAGCAGCAGCCTGTGCCCAGCTGACTCTGGAGCCAAAAAGCAAATTTTCTGTGCAGTGTAGTCTAGAAATCTTTGGTTTAGATACCCTCACTGACCTCTGCCAAATGAGTGAGTAAACTCAACCCAGCTAGGTAATATCAGGCTTTTCCATTCCAGAATGCACTGTGAATCAGCTGTAGCCGGGGAAGACGCTGGGGTTATGGGAATGTCGGTCTTTTTCTTTATTTTCTGGGCTTCGACAAAATGGAGCAGGGACACACTCTTCACAGAAGTTACGGTCAGCACACTGCTCGTTTATTGTTTACATAGCATACACACTTAACAATAGTACAGCAATTTAATTGGCTAACAACTAGGGTGGATATCCAACTCCATACCTCTGGATTGGTCATCTTATTAAAACTATATTCTCTTATCCGTTTCTAGTAGAAACGGCTGCATTCTTTCTTATTATTTACTGTTCATCTTGCTACTGTTCTAAAACACAGGGGCCCCGTTTTCCCCTTTCTCCCTGGCCTGGGCTGTGCATATAGGCTTCTAGTAACACATTATGGCCTGTGTTACTGAAATATTTTCCTACAATCAGCCTCAGTTTTGGCAAATATATGGATTATCATTTTGTTCAGCAGAGGGTAGGAATGAGTGAATCCACTGGGGCTCTGGTACCCGTGATACTTGCCTTCTGCCTTCTTGGACAAAGTCACCTACTACATCCATATTCTATGGGTAACGAAACATTCCCAGTTAAATAACATTATCGAACACAAAATCAGTCTCTGCCATCAGAAACAAATTTATTTCTTGGGTAGTCATAAAAACCACAGGCTGCAACATGAAGGGGACCAAAAATTCCTTAAGAGGTTGATTGTTGCGGTGAGGCAGAAAAGATTTTTTAGGTGCCTGCCTATGCTGTAAAATTGATCTGTGCTTTTCCCAATAGTGCTTGGATAGAAAAGAAAAATGAAGTAGCTATTTCACTATGCAAAAAATATGGATATATAATAATATTATTTAAGTGGTGAACTAAAGTTTGAGTTTGGAAGGTAAGAATATGTCTGAAAACATGACATACCTAGTTGTATTAGATCCTCAGTGGGTTTAGGTCTGTGCCAGTCCACTGAGTTCAGTTGAGTGGCACAGACTTTCTAAGAACTAGCCCTTTAATTTTAAACCAGCAGCAAAAACCTTCCTGCTCTCTAAATTTATAAATTATTGACACAGAATCAGTGAGACTGCAACACCTAATTGGCCCCTCTGGTCAAATCTCAATGGTCCTGAGAAGTTCATTGGTTTCAGATAAAGGTTTTTTGCTGAGCTGTAGGCTGAAATATTCCCAGAGTTTGAACAAGTACATGTTCTTTGCTTGTTTTTTTAAATATCATGTATCAAGGCCAAGGTTTGGGAAGGAACAATGAGGGCAAGATATGCTCTTGGTAAGTAAAAAATTGAGTTTTAGAATTGGCTTCTAACATGGATTTAGTCTTGAAATAGAGTATCTTAAAAAGCAGATGTGGAATTTCAACTTCTTATAACATTTGTGGTTGTAGATCTAGGAATGTATCTATGAAGTTAAGAGTGTGTATTTTAGAATTATTCAACTATGCATTTATGTATCAATTGTTTTATTAATTCTGTATCAAGTACTAACACCACACTGTTATGGTTCTTAAAATGTTTACGCCGATCTCTCTTTTAAATTGAGGAATAAAGTTTCATTGACATCAAAATTTTAAGTTTCAGCTGGGGAACATTTCAGATAAACCAAAGATAAATTGGCCAAATATTTCCTCATGTAAAGCGACTTAAAAATATAATTATGAACTGAGTCTTTCAATTTAAACATGGTGATGCTAATTTTTTGCTTTCTGTTACCAAGGAAATCTCTAGGTTATAGGCACAGCTACATTTTTTATAACTTCAAAGTCTGAGCTAGTTATCTAAATTCTGTATTGTATATGTGGGGGAAAATAAACACTTCTAAATGGGATCCACAAAGGTAATGCACCAAGGAGGTACTGATACTAAATACAGAGGAAAGTGTAAAAGCTTTTGCCCAGCACCTTGGAAAGAGTCAGGCCTTTATTAACGGGCCACCTTCACCATTGTGGGATTCAAATAGGTGAGTTGCCTCTAAGAGTCATCTTTAGCAGCTTAATCTAAGCTCATCACTTTTAAATTTGAAGATCGCAGAGACCATCCTCCACTAAAGACACAAACTCCTGCAGAAAGACTAAGTTTACAGGCAAGAAGTATGCTTTCTATAATAGCTTTTAATAACTTTCCTAGAAGTTAGTCTATAGTTCTTCAAATTGAAAACATACAGTCTAAAATGACTGCAATATTGTCATATTAATTCAGAAAATTAAAAATCTGCTTCAAAGCAGAATGAAGAAGCATATATTAATGCACCAGGAAAAGTTTGCTCGATTCAGAAAGTCTAGCCTTCTTAAGTTATGACCAGTTACAAATATTTCAGAAGCCAAACATTACACATCCTCGGAAGACTCTAGTCAACGGTTTCCATATTTACCATTCATCATCTTGCTCTGACATCAGTGGGACTGTGTGCAGATGTAAGCAGAGACACTCATAAATGCATTGGCATGGCAGAGACTTAAAATGAATGAGGATAATAAAGAAGAGAGAAGAAGCAAAATAATAAAAATAAGAATTTATATATGGATTGATTATTGTATTAAAAAGAAATTATTAAGCAAAAAGCAGTTTTATTCAATTTAACAGGATTTTGGTAATGTATATGTTATTTTCAAGGCTGTTTATACAGGCACTGTGCAATATTGATAATATGGACATTCCCAGTCCTCTCCCGTCACTATGCAATATGTTGTTGAAGTTTGGCCTGGTGGGCAGTCCCTTCTGTAAGGACGTACTTCCCTAGTGGTTTGGCAGAATCAGAGACATCTCTCTGTTCCTGTAAGGTTTTTCTTCCATCTAACTCATATTGTACCAACACTTCCACAGGAAAGAGCAGGTCTGAAGGTCAGCCCAGTAAGCAAGGAACCTACAAGGAGAACTCAGATGCTGATAATTTCAATGATGTCTTGAGTTGCAATGAATCAAAGCAACAAGTGTTTACATGGAAACTTTTTATTTTTGAGCTAACAGATAAGATATGAAGCCAATATCATGAGCATTTGTATTAAACAAAGAATCAGCTTTTTCAAGCAAGGAGCTATTAGCTTCTCATATCCTGACCACATGCTAAATTAGGTTAAATACATTATGCAAACCTAAATCCCTTTGGCAGTTTCAGCTGCTCCAGTTACTCTTTGGTTCTCCTTCTGAGGCCAGAGTATACCACCGAATGTGCATGTTTCCACTGACTTGCATCCAAGGGCAGATTTTGGCTGCTGGAAATGGTTGTAGTGCTACTGGCCCTGAACTGATTTCTTTCATCCAAGGGGTAGCTGCATTCCACTGAAATGATGATCCTTTTATTCATACAGGGGGTTTGGGAAAGGAATAAGGAAGAAGTATAGAGAGCAAAGAATAATAGAGGTTTGAATTATGAAGCCTGCAGAGAACATTTGATTGTAATAGGGTCTACTGACCTTTCTAAAATTGAGAAGCTGTGGTGCTTTTAGAAACTGCTGACATTTGCAATCTTCAAAATTTGGACAGTCATAACCCACAATTAGGGGCATACTAACGACCTCTTTATGAAGACAAATTCTTGATGAGACACAGATGTTTGCCAGGACCATATGCATGTTAAAAAAATAAATCTAAGAAACTGAATTTGTGTTCTTCAAGGCATCTTGAGGGTTTTTTTCATTTCTAGTTTAAAGTGTTATGAGGGTACAAACAGCAAAAAATGAGACAGCAAGCTCATAAACCTTGAACAGCATACTTATAACATATTTTGCTGTTTCCCTTCTATTAAGTGATATGTCTTTTCTTGCATTTTTTTTAAGAGGCAGGGGGTACGTGCACCTTAGGTTATATATTTTTAATGAAGCTGAGGGCCTGCCATTCCTCTCACAACTTTAGAAAGTCAGAATCCTAAACCAACACCAAATTATGAACCCAGATTGTGAGCATGGATGGTCTTGATGTGATATAAAAACAAATATAAGGTGAGAATGTAATAATTTGTTACCAGGAAGCTGAATAATGAGAGAGATTAGATAGCAGGTGGTGGTGTAGAAATAGGGAATATGAGAGGGCTATAGCACCATCTGTTCATGCTGGTCTCGCACCATTAGCTGGGTGTTTCTATTGCAGACCTCTAAACATCTGGCTGTACTTCTGGGGTTGCAGGCTGCAGCCCTGGTTTGGAGAGGAAAAGAACAGTTTTCTTTTGGAAGCTTTTTGCTCTGTTACTTCTTAGGTTCCTTGCTCCCATGTCTCACCTCAAAATCCGTTCATTAACTAAACACAAACAATTCATGCAAATTTCATTCTTGCTGAAGACAGTAGATCCAACAACAGCAAATAGAAATGTAACCTGTGATTTGTTCTGATCAAAAGAACATGGGGATTAATGTGTGACCTTAGATAATGGTTCATCTCCTGTTTGCAATTGACTCTGCTAATGGATATCACAGCAACACCAGAGTAACTGTCATGGACTGAGACTTCAATGTGCTTAATGCTGCACAGCCAAAGAGCAGAGGTGTCCCTTGTCTCAGGGAGCTTACACAATCATGATACTCACCTAGGTATCCATAAGTTTCTTTCTTCTTCTGTACTCCAAATATTTGTGTTCTTTTATCTTAATTATCAGAAGATTGTACTACTAATGGCCAATCTTTGCAAACGAAGATTTGGGAAGGGCTCTCCCCACATGGGTGTGCCCTCCGAGCCTGTGCAGTGGATTTTTTAGGTGAGGCTCAGCGTGCACAGAACTGGCCCCACCGTTTAAGTCCTAAGGTTCATTTGCCACGGCCGAGCAAGCTTGCACAGTGACAGTGAGGTCCTTAGGACTATCTACAGCACCCAGTACTAACCGGGGCTGACCCTGCTGAGCATCCGAGATCTGACGGGATCGGATGGCAGGGAGGCATTGAACTGCCGGGGGCGGTCCGTACACTGAGACTCGAACTCGCGACCTAGGAGCCGGAGTCGGGAGTACTCTCCACTACACCACGGGACCGCCCTATCAGAAGATTGTAAACAATAGTTATAACAACAGCAATAACAAATGTATCTAAGAAGTTTAAATCTTTGCAGCATTCAAAAATTCTTGCAGTTTCCTTTTTTATAAATATACAATTTATGAAGATCAATACACCTCTATTTCTTTTAAATCTTCACTATTTCCTTACCAATGGCACTCAGCTTGTCTCCTGATCTCCATGGAGTTTCCTGTAAAGAATATATATTACCATAACCTTTGAAATGTAGTGGAAACCATGAGTTTATTTCCAGACCTGGATCCAAAGTAAAGTCCTATTTGGGAGCTAAAAAATGTTTCAGTGTTGAAACATTTCTTTGATAGCTAGAAAAAGCTTTTCCGTACTTTTGTGATTTAAAAAGACCTGCTGGAGTCCAATTTGGCCATTCTACAAACAGCATTGCCTCTTAGTGACATCTGCTGGAACAGATAACATTTAAACATGTTCAGGTTTTCTCCATGCTTGCTACCTGCCAGCATTCAGCTCCTAAGGGAAAAAACAACTCACTGTATTTCAGAGCACTACTTCGCCAGTTTCGGTTTGAATTTTTCCTTATCCCACAGGACACACCTTCCTCCTGCCCTGACATAAAGGGAATGACCCATATGCCAACATGACGAAGATCCAGAAAGATATAAAAGCTTCATTGTAAGGCTAAATTCTTAACAGGGATTGGAGCAGTTTGCACTAAGTAAAAGTGAGGAAGTGCATTAAAAGAGGAAGTCATTAAAATAATGAATCACTCGGCAGAATCCAGTTTGTCTGTAGGGTTTATACATGTTTTTTGTAAGCAGATTTACATTTTCAAGATTGTCCCTCTAAGCTGCACTCTCTGCATAGCTTTTCTTCTGCTGTTTCTCACCAAGAAAACCAGCAGTAATGGAATAAGATGGGAATCTTTTCTGTCTTTCCTTCATGACACTGATATGGTGTGCATCTCTTTACTACTTAATATTGGCTCCTATTGTAGCTGTAACTCTACAATTGGATGTTTTGATATACCTTGTACTTATTATAGACTAGAACATGTGTATTATTATATAAAATTAGGGACTGAATTGTTTCATAAGTATATCTGAGCATATGTGATTGAAATTGTAAAGTCAAAAATAGACAATGAAAGATATTTTCAAACTCGTCGTTCTGCTTGGTCTGTGTTCTCATGCAAGCAGCATAATAGACTGATGTCTGTGTAAGTCAATGAGAAGACATAGAACTTTACCAGAAGAAGTCAGGAGTTTGCTCCCCCAAAATAACAGGTCATTATATTTTTTTTTTCCCCCACTTTGCCAGGTTTTGTTTAGGACAAACACCAGTTTAGAGCAGATGTCTAGATATCTAACTCTTTTCTGGCTAGAGATGAGATGAATAACTCCTCTCAATGACTACAAGAGCTAACAGCTTATAGCATGTATTCAAACTTCCAGAGGAAAAATAGTATTTGCAGGTGAAGGAACTATCTTTTTATTACATCAATTCCTATATCCAGGAAAAAATAACCAATTTTTGAATATGCAGTCTTTCCTCATGTCTGAAGTAGATATAAGTCCTCAAACTGACTTTTACCTCTTTGTGTATGCTTCCTAGACCTTCTCCTTCTCTTCATTTATGGATTTTAAGCTTGAACTCATCAGCTTGGGCAAGTGAAAAGCAGTACTTGCAACCTCCTGCTTGTTGTCACCCCACTTGGAAAGATGCATTTGGTGGATTTTTATGTTTTGTTTTGGTTTGGTTTTTTTTTCTTTTTAACATCTACAGATCTGATTTGAATAGGTCACAGTTTATTCATAAATAATTTTTTTTATGAGCTAGTAGTCAAATCTATGAATGATGTAATCCTCTAGACTGTACTGGCATTGCGTTAAGTTGATTACATCCCAGGGACTTTGTCAAGAAGTTGATGAAGTAAGACATGTCACCATGTCACTTGGATAATTTGCACTACGATTACAGGACAATTAACCCCCAGCAGAGAAAGCAATTGCTGTAGGAAAAGGAATTGGATACACATCATAACAAATAAAATTTGTAACTAAACAGATGCAAGGTTTTTGGTGACAATATAATTTGAACTCTTTTATATACTTTCCTGACCCTTACCAAGTCCAAAACCAAATACCCCTTCAGCAATTTCCAGTTGTTCAATTGTTACTGAATACTCCTGCTGTCAAAGCTTTATGCTGCTGTATTGTGTGGCGTCACTTTGCCTTAACTGAGATAGCCAAGGCTGCAACAAGACTCTTGGGATTTTCTTCTTGGTCGGTGGGGGGAAAAACAAAATACCTGCAGAGTGTGATTCAGCCCATGGCAATGCAGGCAAGCACAAGCAGTGAAGTGACACACCTCTGGAAATGCCCAGGCTGTACAGGGAGTGTAAGGAGATTAAATTTAGACACTTGAAATCAGGTGAAAGAAACTGAAGTGTTCTCTCATAGTAGCTGGTCCTTTCAGTATAGAAAAGGCAGGAGATTAGCACTCATTTTGCTGTAGATTCCAGTTTGTGAATGTGAGATATTTTAACCCCACAGTTTGGCTACACTGTTGTAATTAAGAGATTTAAACACCATTGGTTTTAGTTGCCAAATATACAACCCAGATCTTACAAAAACTTTTTATAGTTTATGCTGAAATCCGCTTCCAATTTTGGTTCCTCTCAGTATCTGAGCTACTGAGATTTCAATGACACCTGACTGCACTACACACATACCTATAGGCAACGCTGCGTATCACTAAATACCTGCTTCAGCATCAGGTGTGCTGTAAACCCTTCATGGAAGACTTCTCCAAGTCCTTTTTGCAGTTATCGTAATATGAAAATATAAGAACATTCAGAAACTAGTGTAAAAGAAGACTAAATGATGGTATTATTTTTAAATTCCTTTTTCATTCTAGATATTTTCATGTAAATCTAGACAGTGTCTTTTCATTTTCTCTTCATGAGGTACTGGGCCCTCAGGTAATATTCTATACTAGTTTAATTTTTGTTACCAAAAGTGACTGCCAAGCACAAAGTATATATGTCATACATTCAAACCAAATACAAAACATATTATTGTTATTAAATTATGACAATTTGATTTGAAAATATCAGTTTTTGTTTGACTCCCTCAGTGTTACCCTCTCAAGGAGATTTTTCTTTTGCTTTAAAATGAGCTATAAGAACAGTGGTTACTTTTATTCATTCAAAAACTGATGTTACAATTATTGACAATTGTTGAGAGATTGCTTGCAGAAAGTGAGTTTCTGAGCAATCCAAACTGCTTCAAGCTCCGTGAGAATCTGCAGATATGTCAGCTAAGCAAGGACGCACACCTGCTGTTTGTCCGTTAGGCGACGGGTCACTCCCTGCTAGTGCTTTCATGGGAGCGTCTCAACTGCCTTGCTGATCTCCGGAAATCGTCCTGAAAACATCAGGATGAGATAATATAAACATTGGACTTGTGAGATATAGGTTTGTAACCAATTAGAAGTTCTAGCCAATAAGATGTACCTTTAACTCTATATAAACTGTGTGCTGTGTGGAATAAAATGTCTTCACTTTGAATCTCATAGATTCGTGTTGTGAAGTCCTTTCTCTCCGCGAAACTTTGTTTACTTTAGACAATTTCTCATTTTCCTGACTAATTTCCCTTAGAATTCCTGACATGTTTTTAAGTTGACTGCAGCACTGTGCTGATTACACTAAACACTTTGTACTCCTTCTCCAATAACAGCTGAATTAGTTTATTAGGCAGAAAGTTGGGAAAGCAGCCACTAGGATGGTCTTTTTCTGATGCACAATTGAAGACTGTTCCATATTTTCATGTTCAAGCTTTATGGTTTTCAATGTAGACACGGGTTTTCCATGGGAAATCAGCAACTTGACATCCTTGGCAGGAAGCCCTGAAAGTCCATTTTTTGGAGGTGAAAGAGAGGTTCTAGAAGAATATAACTCTTAAAGTGTCCTCTGGCACACTGAGTAGGACATGAAAATCTGAGTGCATCTCTTTTATTTGAAAAAAGTCTCTCTTTTTTTTTTCCCCTGAGTTTTTCAAATATTAAAACATGTTTTGTAGTATTTAAAATATTTGCACTTCCTTTGAGATCTAGCTTTCTTCTTTTACAGCCTCGCTATCAAGGCAAATTCTGAAGATCTCCCTGTATTTCACTAATGTAATTAACAGAGTTTGAACAAAGTGCCTTACAATTCATGTCATTGAAGGTGTGCCTCTGTTTCTATTGAAATTCAGGTAATGTTTCCCATTCATTCAATAGAAGCAGGATCAAACTTTACAATTATATTAACTTTGTGCAGTCTGAAGAGCACTTGCTTGACTATTTT
>VWZD01005272.1:471161-529252 GCA_013396695.1 Sakesphorus luctuosus
TTGTCTTATTTTTCATCAATCTGAGATGGGATAATCAGTGTGAACCCAGTATGTTAGGTCAAGATACACCTCCAATAGCAATAGAATTATGTTTTTGTTTATTCTCTGCTCCATTCCTTATATAACATAATGTTTTGATGACTTAACAACTCACACCAAACAGAGGGTAAGAGGATTCAAACAAAATCAATTAACACTTCAAATTTTTCCATACTCCATCTGTTCCTGTAGTACAGGCACAAAAGCTCATATTATGATAAGACTCTAAATTTAAATTTTATTTACTTCTATGCAGTGGGACCAGTAGCTTGCCTGAACACTTCCGTAGTAGAAAAAACTGTGATTTATTCAGTCAGAAATACAAGTCCTACTTAAGTCACTAAAGTAGCCAAGATCAAATCAATCCCTGTAGCACACTCAGAAATTTCACTGTATTTCCATGATGCCTGTATTGCTTTTGGGAACCAGTGTATCAGTGACTATGTTACCTAGCAGACATAGTTTGTGTCTAAGAATAGATGAAAGGAAAGCAGAATCAGATGATTATGCTGGCTTCTGCTAAAGACAGTAGACTCTTTCTTCAATATATTACTAAAAGTCAACCATGATTTTTAAAACATCCCTGGATTTCCTTATACCGGTATTCAAACTGACATGTCTGAATGACCAACATTAAAGATTAATAGTAGGATTTCTTTTCTTCTTCACTTTCCAAACCTCATGAATTCAATACGTATTGAAAAGATCAGGAATTATTCTTTCTATTTTATGTAAGATATTAACCTCAGAAACTAGACATAAAAAGCTTGCAGTTTTAAGAAATGCCTTTGGAAGTCAAGCTAATGTCTATATAATACCAGACAGGATTTTATTACTTCTAAGAAGGATGTTGCAATCTATAAAAGGTAGTCTTTGTGAACAAAAGAAAATTTACCTGTCAAATAAAAAGAATATAATTTTTATTTCTTAGTATTGTGACTTGTTGCTTGTGTCTATCTTTATTTCTAATATATTGATAAATTATTAAAAAATGCTGTCTGCAGCTGGATATAGTTTCACCCTGAGTTGCTACTTAACACCTGCTAAGATATAAATCTGTCTGGTAAGAGATACAGGATAACTTAAGTATTTGCCAAATTTTAAATTTTAAGTTAATCTGTGACTTAGTAGAGCAGAGATTTCTTTCATGTGGTTAGGCAGTTGTCTTATCCTGGTATCTCTCCAAGGTTTAAGGATAAAAAAGAAGTTTGTGATGTTGCACTATTTAAGTCAATAAAGTTTTCTTTGATTTTGATGGACTGCATCTCCTTGGTTTTCTGGGTTTGCATTTTTTAGAATAACTTGAGAAACTGATCCATTATGCAGTCTTTTCTGTTTTACTTATCTTCTCATATCTTTTTCTTTCTCCTTTATCAGGTCTAATTTATGTTCTCATAATAAGACATCATGGTGTTAATTTTTTTCCACTGCCTCTTTGAACTGCCTTTTGTTCAGAGATAGTAGTGCTAGTTGTGATTATACTGAAGTTTTATCTAAATCCACATGTCTGATGAGAAGAATGAACATCCACCAGTGCTTCTGATGATGGAAATGGGTGACAAGGTTCAAGATAGAACTCTACTCTCCTGTGCTTCACTGTAGCTCAGTGGTACGAATTTAATCTCATAAGCAGAACATTCAGAGAAATTCCAGAGAAAAGAACAGTGCCTGGAAAATGTAGTACCTAGGTAGCATTAATCTGTAATTTGGTGGGGTAGGTTAACTTTCCTTTTGAGGAAAATAANNNTCCTTTTGAGGAAAATAATTTTTGCTCAACACTGGCATCAATTAGTCAGAAGTGACACAATGAACACAATGGATTTCAGGGATTATCTTCTGGTTAACTCACAAAACCCAGATTTTCTCTTCATGGTATATTCTGACATTTGAAGGAAGTTTAACTTTGCCTAACTTTAACCACATAAAAGTACAGCATTTATTGATCCAAATCACTCTGCAGACAGACCTAATGGGAAGAAAATTCCTTTCTACCATGAGCATTTGGCTAGAACAGATGAATGATTTTGCATTGTCCTAAGGAAGTTCAGGAAGCTGTCTTAGACCTCATGACTAGAATCTTTAACAAACCCAAGTGAGATGAATACTTCAGTTTAGATTAATCCTCATTAGGACATAATCTTCTGCCTAAAAAGTACAAACCTCTCCACTACTAAGATATTTACGGGACTTTGGTGGGTTACTGTTGTGGACAAGGGAAGAAGGCACCTTCACAAATGACGAAGGCTTGCCAATAACCTCCCCAAACTTCTATTCCCAACTTGAAAACAAACAGTAAAGATACGTGACATCCTTGTGACAAGGGTTATCTTTAGCTTTTTCATCCTGCAATAACTTTCCCATCAACTTTATAACCATTTTTCAAAATATTATAAGCCTGGAAAACAAAAACACGTCAGTCTAACACTTTAATATTTTTATATTAATCTAGTATTTTTTATTCCTGCAAGTTGTCTTTCTTAGAATTTCTTTTTCCAACTTTGGTTCAGAATAAAACTGATTCTGAAGCTGCAAGTCTCTGTGGAGTGGACATTTCAGTGTTCATCTATTTATAGATTTTTCTGAACTATGCAAGCCTTTGACAGTACTTTGCCATTCAGACAATTGAAAATATGCAGTCTTCAAAGAAGTGTAATTTATACTTTAATTCATATTCTACTCCTATACTACCACAGTGAATCAGAAATATACTTTGTGAAATAAATGAGCTACAGATATTTAATGTTTTTATAGCCCAGAGAAGAATCACACAAACATTCCTAAATCTTTTCTTTTTTAAATTATATTCAGTGCTTTGAAAGAGAGGTAGGTTTGTGGTTCTTTACATTTATTCATGTTATTTTAGGCTCTCAGAAGTGAGAAGGGACAAAAGCTGCAATTAAACTCTACTGTTCCATGAAACAAAGAAAAAAAAATTAACAAAATCTGTACAGCTGTTTTCACAGACTGCTTCAGCTTCTTGAAAAAGTTATTTACACTCTTGCGTTCACAACTATATTAAATCCTCAAAATAACTATGTTGACTGCCTACTTTAATTCTTGTCATCAGAATACTTAAAAGCTGTTCTGGTAGTATAAACAATTCTTCAAGGAATTTACATATTCCCCAGTTTGAAGAAATCCATTTAGCAACACAGAACACAGGACATCAACACTTTTCAATCACATGCTAATTAAACTGAACTATGTTTGCAGAGTAAATGTGAACAACATGCATAAACAACAGCAGCCTCCACTACCATAATTTTTCAGTGTGGCTACATTTTAGTTCTAGTCTCTGATTTACTCCATGATAATTTAAAAGGGATCCTTCTAAGAAGTCACTATTTTTTATGGAAATCCATGAACAATATTGTGCTTTGAAAATATTTCTGCATATAGCTCATCTTATTTTTCTTCATAAGCATTGTTTTACTTAAATGCAAGGACCTTTGTTGATAATAAATGCATATATAAGCATTGCTATTTCTTTAACTCAAGTCATAATCTTCTGTTTGTGTTTGAAAAAGACCCTTTTAATTATCAGGTCTCTAACAGACTCCTCTTTCATCCTTCTATGTCTCTCTAACTTCCTTTCCTGTAAAAGGTGTAATTCTATGCCATGTAAGAACTGTTTATTCCAATAAAGAGCTGATTGACTTGTTCTTGGGACCTGATTATGTTGACATTAAAGTTCCTGTTATCTTACTTTAATTATATAAATTTACAGAACTTAAACTTAGACTTGTTTTAAAGGAAGTTTAATTTGAGAACCTGTTGAGTTACAAGCTTTGCCCTGGCTTCACATCCACGAATAAAGAGAATCCTTTGTAATGATTTCCTCATGGTCACGTTCAATTTATGTGACTTTATATAAAATTTTATTTTGGTTTGGGGTTTTATTGTTGTTACACTGATTTTTTTGTTTGTTTTGTTTTGTTTTTAAATGGGCAGCCAACTTTAGCAGCTTGGCTTACTTTTGCTTATGGAGAAAATCCAGGACCTTGGCTTGTCTGAGTTTTGTTTTATCTGCAGGCTTGCCCAGATCTACTTAGAAATGCCCATGGACCCTACACTTCAGGGGGAAAACAAAAAAAGGAAAACAATATTCAAAGCTTTTAAATTACAAATTGTCAATGTATACTTAATCATATTGTTGCTGCTTCCTTTTAATCTACTCTTGTCCCTTTTGGAGCTCTTGGCAGTGTGTTGGAAAAGTCCTCTATCGCACAATAAGCAATCCATGGTAACAAATGTTCACTCTATGTTAATTCATCTAGGGAGGACATTACACAATTTTCTCTATAAATAAAAAAAACAAGCATAAATAGGGTAACAGTTTATAATCAAAGTCTTCTACTGGGCCACAGTAACTCTGGAAAACAAAAAAAAGCAAATCTCTGCAAAGACCATCATCTTTAAAGGCCACACAAAGTACTAGTGCAGTTTAATTGTGTGAAAAAATGGAACACTACACTCAAAAACAACAAAAAAAATCAATAAAAAGTATGAGCTCTTATGTCTGACATCCCATGTGTAGTAAATAATGTGGAATGTATAACCACCACAGTAAAGGCACAAGGCTTGATTTTTGAAGGTGAAACACATCAAGGTCTTTAAAACTTCTGGAAATTGTTATCAATTCTGAACCATAGGTGTTTAGATACACATGACTGAGGGAAGGAAGACAGGATTTTACCTTACAGAATATATATCAGAGATTCACTGTCAAGCAAAAGCACAAAGTTAGCTGTTCTGTGGGAGTCTGTCCAGATCTGTGTCTATCGAGACCTTTACTAATGAGCTAAGTAGACAGAAACCTGTGTTCAGCCCACAGGTGTCATGAAGTTGAGAGGGACTGCAACGTACATTGGGAAACAAGCCAGGAATTCAAAATGGCAATAACAGAGTGGAGAAAAAAAGAATTAAATAGAATAAAGCGCAGTAGAAAATGCCCAGTTTAGGAATCACTGACTACACAGTACAGCGTGGAACGAAGAATCCCCAACAAAGTGGTTGGTTTATTTACTTCAGCAGAGGAGATGGAAGATTAAATCATGAACCGAATATGAGAATCATGGAGGAATGATTCCAGCATGAACAAGTGAGGACAACAGTCTTCAAAACTGCTGTACAATGGAAAATAATAGCCTTTTCTCTAGATTAAGGTGGCTATGACAGGAAAAAAGTGCTTAAAACAAATCAAGAAACAGACATGATAGGTGACAGAAAACAACCAAATGGTAAAAACCTTAGAAAGACAAAAGGATCTGCAGAGAATTGTAAAGTTTCCAACACTGGAATCTATAAAACTGGACTGAAGACATATTTTTGCATATCACAAAAAATGCTTTCTCATACAGGTCGAGATGGAGTAAAATAGTCACTTTAAACAATTTGGGATTTGATTTTGTGTCAGTGTACAAAGATTTATTTTTTCACCATAAAAAAATAACAGCTAACAAATCCTAGAAATAGAGAAATACTTCCATATAAGGCTGTTTGAATTCTGAACATTGTCTAGGTGTTCTGTTCTTTAATAAAATCTCTTAATTTACTTATATTAGCCTCCAATTAGACATTACCTCAAGGTTCAAAGGCCAATACTGGTCTAAAAATTTAATTTAATGAAGTTTTTTATGTTTAAATGAGATGTTTTTTCATCTCCATAAATGTAGCAATGAAGGAATAAAAAGTATTAAAATACAATTTTATATAAGGTCTAAATTTCTGCTGGATTCTATCACAGCTATTTAAAACATGACTTTGACTACATAGAGGCTGAAAAATGGATTGGCACATTTAAACATTCATTTAAAATAATGAGACCAGATTTTAGTCCTGTGCAGCAGGACTCACTCCATGGAACTTACACCAAGGATAAAGTTGGCCCAACATTGTTTGAGCAGCCCCAAATGAAGATTCCCTCAGCTACTAGGAGAACCAGAAGGGGAAGATGGAACAGATGTTGACTCATTATTCTTTGGTAAGTTGTTTGTTTTTCATGACATCAAACAATTATGGAGAACTCAGCTGTTGTTAAGGCAGCTTTACTTTAATTGAATATATAATTACATAGGAATGTTCCTTTGGTGTGGCATTGCTCTTTGAGAAAAGAATAAAAATATGCCAGATTAGTGGAAGAACAATTAACAGGTAACATTTTTTTTTAGCACAGCACCTCCACGAAAATACAGTTTATTTTTAGAAAAAAATCCAATTAATTTTATTTTGTTTTTTCACTCCATGGGTAGGATTGTGGCAGCAAGTCTTTGGACTTCTGCTGGCATGGAATCCCACATATGTGCTACTGACACATAAAAACTACCTTTGTAATCCTTCTACAATCACCTCCTCCCCTGGACCCATGCCAGATGTCTGAAGGTGTTTGATGTTTCATCCATACCCTTGGGAATACCTCTCATTCACTTTGTGGCTACTTTACTTTTAGTGTTATAAAGGAACTTTAAAATATCATTCATCATGACACTTTCCAATGTCTCTACAGTGAAAAATGCCTTAGTGCACATGTGAACTTAATTTTAAACACCAGGGACGAACTTTACCACACATCCATGGCTAGGCCAGGGAGGTGTCTACCACATGCAAAGTGGAAGGAACATGTTCCTTCATGACAAAGTTGATAATGCTGTAGCAATCACACTGTGCTGCCTCAGTGGAAGCAAATGGGCTATTTGGCTCACAATAAAAATGAGCAAATTAATGTTGTAAGGGATCATCTATAATGGGAATGGCATCACTTGCAGAGTTGGAAGGTTGCACATATTGAACGGTTGCAGTGTTCCTTTCCAACAGAAAAGAGTATGAAAATACATGGTTTATGTACAGTCTTGAAGAAGAAAAAAAAGGGCGAAAACAATTATTTGAAGTTGGATATAAGTTTTCAGTTTCCTTTGGAAACTGCCACTAGTCAATCTTCTACTGACAGGGACCAACTGACTGGCTTGAGGTCTTCCTCCTGCAGAGGATACTTACCTGAAGGGTTAGAGTCTCATGAAGCTTGTTTGATTAAAGTGTTGTCAAAACTGACACAATTTTTACCTCCAGCATGTACATAAGAGGTCATGATAACAGACTGAAGATTCTTGCTGTTTTACTGTTGCTGACAATAATTCAAGTCACTAATATAGGTATCTTTTTGTTTTCAGGACTTTATAAGTAATAATAATTCTAAGATACCACTATCTAAATATTGCTTTCAGACAGCAAGGAATTGATGAGACTCTTGTGACTCTTGGAGTCCAAAATGTTCAAAAAGGAAAAAAAATAAAATAGAGACTTTAAAAATTAGAGATTGTGTAGGATAGAAAGATTTGAATACTCCAAAGTGGAATTACAAGAAAAAAAAAATCTAAAGATTCTTTTCACAAAGTCAGCCTTAAACAATCTTTTATATAAATTTCCACATTTAGTAATGAGAATAACTATATACATGCATACCAGTTTAAACAATGTGCTTTTCCACACAGGCCCAAATAGATGATCTCTGTGAATATTTTGGACAGTTGAGTCCACAATTCAAGTAGGCACAAAATGCCCACGTACTTTGGTATAAGTGGTTGCAGAGGAGTTTATTAATTACTTTTACCCTTAATTACCCTGAACACTCAGCAAACAAGTAAACATGGTTTATTTAAGTGGGGCTTTTGGAAAACTCTTCAGATTTTTACCTGATGTTATTTATTCCCTTCCCCGTCCCCCAATTCTCTTATTACTTGGATTGTGTGATCTTTAAGTAAGATGATAGAGACCGCACTCCACTCCTGAAGAAGTTAAACCACAGGAAAACCTACTAAGTGTTGGATTCCAAGTGCATTAATGTTAATGCTAAGGACTAAGTAAGGCATGGAACATGCTGAGCCCAATGAAAACACCAATTACCTCAACGAATAATTAAAGTAAAACAGTATGTGGGAGTGAATAGAGCATTGTTGGAATCATTATGACAGTGAAGGGAAGTGGGAAAAAAGCCTATCTTAGGACAGATTACCTCTAAGTAAAGAGTTTGCTCTTTGCATTTCTTGGGTTTCTGATGACATCTGTGTTATAATCTAAAGCCAAATAGGTGTGATCAACAACACAGATTGCCTATTGATTTCATCATCAACAAGCATATTTCAATTCTACTATTAATAGCATTGCTAAAAGGCTCTTTTGACAGAGCTCAAGAACTAGAGAAAATTCTGTAATCAGAGACTAAAAGCAAAACCAAAACTAATTTCACCCACAATATGATATTAAAAGAATTTTTTATGTCTTCAGTGCTAAATTCCACTTACAGTTACATGCATGTTTCATCCCCTGTAAGCCAGTAATGCAAAACTTTGCATTAGTTCACTGCTGTGCTTCAAAGAAATGTCATCTCTTCCTCTTTCTACTTCACAGACCTTTAAAGTCTGAGGCTATTCAGTGTTCATTAATCAGATAACCTGATGGCTGCCTCAACCTATTTTCTTAAATATTTTTTCCTCCTTTTCCCCTGTTAACTATCTGCTTAAATGCTGCTGGAGTATATCCTTTCAGTCAGGGCACCCCTTCACCTTCTGTTCCCTAGGCTTGCCCTCTGTTGTTCTAGTGGTTTGTTTCAGAGGTCTGTTGTATTTACCTAAGACAGAAAAACAGTGACCAGAACTTTCCATCTATTTTTTTTCCCACTTGTTATTTTCATTTCCTCTTTTAACTCATCCCAAATCTCTGCACTATGTTCTTAGTATGTGTTCTGTCATTTTATTCCTGCACTGTTCACCTTTCATCAAATACAACACACTCTTGTAAATAATTCTCTTTGCTGGACAGCAAAGCAGGTAAATCACTTTTCCATGTTGCTATTCAGAGAGGAAATGTATGACTTCATAACAACTTCTTCCTTAAAAAAACTCAAGCCAGCTATTCCTGTAGTTTATTAAATGCACTTCTGTGGAGTCCAGAGATGCAAGAGTGTCCTTTTTCCCAAAGACTATTCCAATACATAATACAAGCCAGATCTATTCCAACAACAGGTGTGATACACTGCAAAACACATTTACCAGAGAGTGTTTAGCTAATACTGTAGACAACTGAGTGTCTTTTTTGTAGTATATTAGTAGAGAAACTACCAGTAGCACACAAAATTATGTAGACACCAAGCATAAAGAAGTGGGGTTTGCCTAATCACAATGCTCTCCATCAGTTTTTCTGCTATGTGTATTGCTCCTACTATGGAAATGATCAATAAATGGAAATGAGACTGGTACTGATCTTGACAGCATCTGTATAAGTAGGGAGGAGAGGGGGGTTTTTGATTCTGAAGTCCCTATATCCATGTTACCTGGACACAACCTGGAGTTCAGTCTTTTGGGAATGTTTGACATAAAATGTTAGCATAGAATTTGCATTGGGTTCTTTCCTTTAATTACAATTTGTGAAGGTTAGTAATACTGTTAGGGAGAAATAACAATTTTTAAAGCAGAGGTGTGTTTCAGAGCCTGAGTTTCTCCCCTTTGTTTTGCTTGCTTCTGGGTGCAGAATGTGAACTTGACTGCCCTGAAATTATAGCTGGACCCCTGCGTTGGAATGTCCTTCAGGCAGAAAAAGCTGCCTTGTACAGCAGCCCACAGCGCTTTCTGCCAACTTATTTGATTTTAAACTATTGCTAAAAATCTAAAGAGAGCCCCCTTTTGGTTTAAGCCCCTCTCAGGCCTATATTGTGTTTCTGTCATAGGAGTGATTCTGAGAGGGACTAATTAAAAGTCCAATGAATGTGTGAGGGTTAAACTCACAGGCTCTGCTCATTAACAGTTGCTCACCTAAGAATATTTTGAGACTTCTCTCTTTTCTGTGATGGGAAAGAGAGGAATAACACTAGACAACACTTAAAAGTTTACATTTTATTGCACAAACACACATTCTGTTGCATTACTAGGCCTGCAGTGATGACAATATCTAATTTAAGAAGAAGATTCCTCTCTTTCCCCCGTGTTTCTTCTTGGAAAATAACAAAAGAAAACAACAAAATCACTAATGAACACCCCTTCCCCCAAGAAATAAGGAAAATCAGAACCATTTTGTTAATTGTCTTTTTCCTGCTGTTTCCATGGTAATACTGGCTACTAGACTTCACTGCAGAGTGACAGTCCAACAATTCAGACACTACACCCTTTCAGGCACAATGAATGGCTGTGAAAGAGGCAGAACAGGCACTATTCAGGAAACATGTGATATCTACTCAATGCACTACCTTTCATCCACATTTTCCAAATTGCAGTTAATTTAATTCCAAACAAATGGCTAAGGGGTACAAATGAGGATTAAAAGGAAAAGAACATCTTGAGCTCTAATGGGGACGGTTTGTGTGAAGAACAATATAGCACTTTCTTCTGATGCCAAGGCTGCTGAATTGAAAGATGCACTTTCCCTCTTCTTCTGAGGCCTTAATTTATACTCTATATCAATACTGAAATAAACATAGCAATTTTTTTTTAATTTATGTAGATTGTGGTTTTCCCTTCAGAAACATTTTTGTTACATGGAGATATAATTTTGATTTTCTTTAAATGAAGAAGAAAGCTCCTGCATTTTTGAAGAATGACAGCTTTCTTGACCAAGTCTCTCATTCGATCTGTCTCTGAAGTTATTGTTTTAAGTCGCAGAAAAAACCATGACAAATACTTTCAGGTCACCTTAAGAAACAACAATGGACCTTTTGAGAATGTTAGTGCCCGGAAGGAAATTATTATTCACATTAGATTTAATGACAATGGGACCTTTTTTTTTTCATTTGATTCATTTTAACATGTAAAGTGTATTATCTTTGCTTAAAATTGATCAATAACATCTTGATAATTGCCATATTCAGTTTAGCATGAGGTAAGATGCTTAAATTCTTTTATATCTGGTAGTATGTAATATGACATCATAAGCACTGACAATGTGCCGAATCTGCTAATGATTGCATTGTACCCCATGCAGTTTATGTAGAGGATGCAGATGTTGTAAAGGGAAATACAGCAGACTAGAAAAATAGCTTTCAAGTTAAGCTGTTTTTTACTGATTTTTCCCTTTCCTATTTTAAATCTTGAAAATTATTTAAACCAACAGTCTGTGTAAAATAATTCCTTCTCAGAAGAAATATTCTTTATTGCAGACATATTTTTGTTGAAATGATGTATTCAAAATGGCCCTTTAGATGTAACTGCTATCAATAATAATTTTTACTATACTTATTTATTCTCCACTTAAGAATACTTCAGCTTTTAAGAATTTCTTACACAGAGGTACTAGACACGTCATTTTTTTATCTGTGAGAAACAGCATTAGATACTGTATTTCCAATAAACAAAAGGACAAAAAAAGCTTGTGAACACTTCTCAAGTTTTGCTGATAAGTGTGTTTTGACTTGCAAATGTTTTCTATTATTAGGTTCAAGTGAACATACTTACAGACTTGGTTACCTGCTATGTACAAATAAAATTTTCAATTGACATCAACTCTTCCTTGCAAAGCCTCAGACAGAATTGTACTGTTTTGTGATGTACCTAATATGACACTGATTTGTCCTATTTTAAGAATATGAAGAAGAGCTGAAGACTTTTACTGACTAAATTTGAATGCAAAGTAATGGTTGGGTAGCAAACAAATATTTTCAGAGGCTTAAATTTAAAAAACGTTTAGTCCAATAGGTCTACACGGACACTGGTGAGGTAGATTGGTTAATCACCTTTCGAAAGAAATCAACAAATGTTAGAACCAAATTTATTGGGTAGTATTGAATTGCTGATTATAACACAGGGTCAAAGATTTTCAAAAGGTTTTTTTGCTTGGCCTTACAACTCCCCAAATCTTTGTCTTTTAAGGGGTGATAACATAGTTACAGACACCTATTAATTTAGGAAACTTTGCACCTCCACAAGGAGATACTAAATCTCTGCTTCACAGTCTGCACCAGTTTTGGTTTATTATTAAGCAGTGTTCAAATACCAGAGGGCAAGAGGAGTAACAATAGACTTGCACACTTAGTACAATAAGGGCAAATTTTGTACTGAAAAAAATGCTGGAAGGGTAGTACAGTCCTGTGAAATTATATATTGTTTTCTACACCAGAAAATGACCTTGGTATTCCTTTTAAGGCCATTTTAAAGCATGTAATCCAGATTTTAGCATAAATATTGCTGAAAAGGGATGGAGATAAGCATGGACTTGAGACAACCAAGTCAGAGCACGGAGGCCTAACACCTTTACCCTTGTCTGGGTGGGTTTTTTTGTATATTTTTCTATTTTTTTTTGTGATGAATACATTCTAATAGAAGGTTGATGCTGATATAGTTAGACCTGGGAACAGTTGCCTCTAGATTTCCTGTGGTCTCCCTCATCCAAGTAGTCAGGGATAGCATTTCTTCATGGCTTACCTTCCACATCTACAAGATTGTGGTGCCCAGCAGATGAGCATCCAGGGCTCTGCTTAGATGTCTTCTCTGGGCAATCCCTTGAAATGAGAGTACAAAAATACTTTTTCGGTTTCAACTCCTTTACAGAAGAAAAATCAAAACCTCGAAGAAAAATTAGGACCAAATATTTCATTCTCTTTCTCTGCTACCACCAAAATTCTAATCACAATGAAACACAAAAAATTTACCTTTTTCCTGCCCAGAACTGGGTTTAGTCTTGCTCAAATGTAGAGTTTAATGCCGAAATTTTAGGGGCTTTCAGAGCAAGATTGGCTGAGGTTGTAGTGGAATCTGAAAGCAGGCAAGTATTATCAGGCTTTTTATCTTTTTGGCAAAACCCTCATGCATTCCTGTATGATACACGCTGCAAAACTGATTTTATAATATCAGAGTTTCATCATACATGAAGAAGTCTCTTCTCATCTTTGATTTCTGCCAGAAATATGTGAGAAGATAAGAACAGAATAATTCAGACCCATGTTCTCCTTAGCAAACAGTGTTGCAGCTAGTGTTTCTCCAGAATAGAACTTTGATAGTGAAAAAACAGAGAGGAAAACCAAAATCCAGCAAAATTAACAAACCAGGTAAGTAGCAAAGCTGCTAAAACAGCACAAACAACTAAAGCAATTGTCTGGAATTCTTTCTACAAACTCCCAATGTTTTTGCTAAAATTACATTAAAGTCATTGAAACACATTTACATGTCAATAAAACAGTGAACAGACAAAGATTTTCATGCCTCTAGCAAAGTGCTGTATTCCAAATTTAGCTTAGAATTCTCTAGCAGATCAGGCCTCAGTAAGTTTTACCAGACAATTTTGTTGCCTGACCCCAGGTCTTGGTTTCTGTTTTTCATTTCCACTGTGGCTTATTTACTCTTGATAGAACAACAGACATGCCTCTGCCTCCAGGTCACAGCTCCAACAGTGTATGGATCAGCCTGCCAGGAATATCATTACTGCGACCAGTGCATCCATTGGTGAGGTAACACACCACTCATGTGAGAGGTCCTGGGCCAGCTGCACAGCTGATGTAAATTCGTGCTGTGGAGCAATCAAGATTTACAGCAGCTGAGAAACTGACACATACCATCCGCCAGCCAAAACAACTCCAGTGTCCACTGCTTCCAGTATCTCTTTCCAAATGTACATTCCCACACACAATAGAAGGCCACTGTCAGGTCATTCACTTCAGGACAATTGTTTACTGTTTCCAGTTCCTGGAGTATCTTCTCTCCTTTTACAAAACAAATAGTCTGACTCATGTTAAAATAAGGAGTTCTGATTTATTTCTAAATACACAAGCATTTTGTAGTTAAGTTAATTTGTATGACAAGGAATAATTTTATTTTTAGTTTATATTTCATAGGAAATCAAGAAGAAAGCTATATTGCTAGAAAAATCATACTTATTTCCTCCCTCTTCCCCTTTACTTTTGGATCCCCTGTAGATTTGGGGATCTTCCACTGCCAAACCCTCTATCATTCTCAGAGGGTTTTTTTCTTGACTGACCTAAACCTTATCCTGATTATAATACAAAACAGATGAAAACTTCCTGCTCCAAAGGAAAAAAAAGAAAAAGGAGAGAAACGAGGCAGAAGATATTGTCACTAGACACATATTTGTTCCTTGTAAAGTAGTTATATGGCTCCCAGGGCCCACTTTAAAATCAAGGCCAAGATCTGACCTCAGTGTTTTCCTTTCTGAGCAGATGCATAGCTATGAATTCACTTGTCACTTAAGAAAGGAGCACTTGATTTTTTTTTTATCCTTCCTCTGTCCTCATAATAATTATTCCTTTAAAACAATTGCATCCATATTTCTCATGTAAAGATTTTCCTCTAATGTCACTGGAAGCATAGCACTTCATGAGACAGATTGTATGTAAAGACTGATGCTGTCATTTTCCAATAATTTGAATTATTTTTCTGGATCGATTCCTTTCCCTTTCCTGTTGACAGTTGCTCAAGCACTTTCAACTTTCTGCATAGGTATTCCTGTGTCCTCAGATCAGGACTAGAAGCCTGCTGTAAAATGTCAGAAAAAGGGTGAGAAAGGAGATAACTGAAGAACTGCACAGGAGCCTCTGCATGTTGCCTGTGCAATCCAGAACCAGTGAAAAGCTCATGCTTGCAGGAGGTTATCTATTCAGAAACCTGTGTATGACTCTGAGTCACCATGTGGAATGACACAGCACTGTTGGATTTTACTCATCAACTTTTTTCCATTACAGCTGTGTAAAGCATTCACAGTGAAACCAGAAACCGCTCATGATTCTTCTGGTTTCGTGTTTCCTTATAAATTCAAAACTTAAGCAAAGTTCATTGGGATTTGCAAATGTTTGTGAATTTATTGAGAAAAATAGGCTGAATTTCAATGACCTGAAGTGTGGGAAATGAATAGCTTTTTAAATAGTACCAAACAGTATATGAATAGTAGCTCTGTTAATTTTGATTTTTGATTTTAGATTAGTCTTGAGTTTAATGTTTTGTTTAGAACATAGACACTAATTAAAGAGAATACTACCAGAAATTTCTGTAAATTGGATGTAAAGCAATAGGTGTTTCAGTTAAAAAAAAAAAAAGAATCTCAACAGGAAATCAAAATTCAAAATCTTTAATACAGATTTATAAAGGATTTGAAATGAAATTGTGCAAAGTGATGAAGAGACCTGATAGAGTAATGTAAGTATGGAATGGAAATGAAAGGATGTTATGAAGAGAAATAAGAAGGCTCAGGTGAGACTTAAATATTGAATATATTGAATATAATAAACATGGACAGGTCTGGAATAAGCAGCAGAGAAAAGACTGAGCCAAAGTAATTGGTTAGTAATAATTTTTCATTTTCATATTTCATTTTTTATATTACAGAACCTCTCAGAAAAATTTTTCTGAAATTATGAGCCTTTCTCATACCATAGGAGAATCAACTCTTTATTTCTTGCAGCATACAAAGAAGATATGTCCAGTGTGAATGTAGTCTTGTTCAAAAACTTTTAAGATACAAGGATGCTGCCTGTAAGCCCTGGGGTCTAATTATCCTGGTGAAATCCTATGACTGACTGCTACAAATATATTAGCTATTGTATTGGAGACCCTTTTTCTAAACATCACTAATGATGCCAGTCTTGTTTCTCAATGCAGGAGGTATCCTAGTCTTCAGAATAAGAACAACTCTTTATAATAGATTGTCATGGAGGATGTTACTGTGGACAAGAGGACTTATTTTGTCTAATCTTAAACTCTTTCAGCATTACACTTACAGCTTGGCTTTAGTTATAAACACAGTTTTAGAAAACAATGACAAAGTCACAGAAGCTGTATCAAAGATAGAGATTGCAGCTTCCTTGTCTGATCTATACATCCCCTGGCTCTAGAAGGACTGTGATGACTAACTTTAATGTCATATAACATTAACAGCATGGATGGCTGCGGCTGGGATGACCTGTGCCAATGTCATTGAAGCAGCTTGAAGATGCATGATGTTAATTTAAATCTTAAGGCTTCGATAAAATAATGCTTTATCAGCCATCAATACAAGCAATAGTAGTCATTTTACAAGATTTGTTGTTGATGTGCTGGAAGTTTTGAGATTCTCTGGCAATGAACCAGATGTTTAGACAAAGGGCAGTCAAGCATGTCCAAGCTAAATATCTCTCTGAGCAAAGTGGAGCTGCTTCAATGTTTGGAGATACGTCCTAGAGAATCCTGACTGCTTTGGACAATTTATCATCTGCAACTGGCTGTCTCTTCTTCCTGTTTTCGCAAACTGCTAAGTAAAAGCATTAGGTTTAACAAGTCTTGTGATAGGACTGTTTTTGCAGGGTTGGTACAGAAATTCTTACCTTAGGCACAAAAATTGTTACCTTAGGCATAGAAATTGTTACAAATATTTCAGCTTAAAAAATAAAATAAAGTAAAATAAAATTAGGATCCTGTACCCTGGATTTTTGTGCTGGACAAGTGTTGTTCAAGTCTGTGGTAAGTTTGATTTCTTTTCTACTGAGTCATTCCATCATAACGAATCTTTGTTGTTTTTCTTTTACCCTCTATGTTGTTTTATGATTTAATTTAGAAGTGATGAGGAGTTCCTGTACTATAGTTTACACATACATCTTCCCAACACGCTGTCAGGTCCGCGTCCTGTTCCGCTTTCACCTACAGCAGAATTCATTAACTGCACCGGATCCCGGCACATACACAGGATTTTTAGGAACCTGAGAGATTTGATTTGTAGCTATAAAGCCTGACAATGCTCTGCTACACTCTGCGAAGCCTCAATGAAACGAACAGGACGGCGGGGTTAGGATCGAGCGCGGCAGCTACTCCTATTCCACCCTGACTCTCCACTCTCCTGGGTCCTCGTGCCAGGACCAGGGGCCACTCTGGCCACCTTTGTTTCCCGGGAAGGCTCAAGTGGCGCGGGCGGCGGCGGGACGGCCCGACAGCGACCCCGCGCGGTGGCGGGGGGAACAGCCCCGCCCGCCAGCCCGGCGCCCGCGCGTCCCGAGAGCCCGAGCACCCTCCTCCCGGAATCGAATTCAAACAGGCAGGTGGGGGAGCAGGCATTTGGGTTTAATCCAGGATTAAAGAAAATATGCACTTTTGTTTTTTCTTTTCTTGTTTGTTTACATTTATGTATTTCTGTCACTCACATGCACAAACTGCCCCTGCCCTCCCTATCCCAGCAGCAATTTGCACCTAAAATGGACAGAATCACAGAACTACAGAATATGCTGAGTTGGAAGGGGACTCCTGATCCATTTGTGTTTTATTATTTCCCTCCACCCCTCAAACTGTCAGAATAAAGAAATGTGAACAGGGAATTCAATTTTCAGCGTAAAGCACTGCACAGCTGGGGAGCAGAGGTGGCTGTGCATCCCCTGGGTCAGCACAGCTGTGCCCCCAGACAGATCCTTGGACCAGCTGTACTGGCCACAGGTGCCCCAGTGCTGAGAGGATCAGGGGGACCCATCCTTTTCACTCTGTGCTGTTTTCCCCAGATCAATCATTTTCTACATGCACTCTGAGGAACAAAACATTTCTGACTTTATGGGCCTCGAGTTTTTCCTTCGAGAGGTGTGTTAAAGCAATCACAGAACTTGAACTGAACTATGGTTTAAACTTTTCTATTGTACTTGAAAGTATTGTAGCAGCTCAAAATATCAAGTACAATAGACAGAGAAATCACTAGATAATAGTGTTGCACATGCACCTTGGCTTATTCTTCTGGAGTCTGTGACCACTGACACGTTAAAAACTGGAACAGCACCAAATGACCAGGGTATCCTTTAGCATCTACCTTTGCAGGTAGGCTGGTCTCGCATATGCTGTATGTGCATCATTACAATCAGTTGGTTCTTTCAGAAGAAAGCTCTGTTGTCTTCATCACTTTTTACAAGACAGCAAAACAGGCCGCACACTGCTCAGTTCCTCAACAGTAACAGGTTGTATAAGTTTATTGCTGCAGTAAAATAAGCACAAATTGGCTTGATTTTACTGTTTCATACAGAAATTATCTTGAAAGCCGCTGCCTCAGTTGTTTCTATGTTCATGGGAAACTTGCCAAGTATTATAGTGACTCTCCCACTATCATTTGCATACATTAAAAAATATAGGCCAAACTCCTTCACTATGGAATAGAAACTGTGCCCATATACAGCTCAAAGCAGGCTTGAGAGCAAGGATTTGGTACATTCTTATCTTCTTTAACAGTTCCCCTAGAAGTTAATGTTCCTCTTGAACTGTAAAAGGTTTTTTGCATAAACATCTACTGTTTGAGAAGCTTGCTGTTTAAATATTGAAAACCAAATGATGACTTTGGTCTTCCACTGAAAATTTTACAACTATAAATTTTTTTTCCATTTCTTTGAAAAAAGGTCAAAACCATCTCCATCTGAACATTTTCTGACTCTCGATACAGAAATCGTGGTTGCTGCCTTTCAGTGTTAAATGGGAAGTTGTGTATAAAATCAGTTCTAATTTATTCTAAGCCTTCTGAGTTATGTGCCAGGAAAAGACAGAAGTTTTCTGTTGGTTTAAGCAATGAGGTGCTTCAGTGATTTATTAAGCGAACTTGTATGTATTGCTGCTAACTCTTCTGGCTTTGTCAAGAGTTTATAGAGTTTCTCTTAAGCAATCATTTCTTGGAACTGGGTAATTTCATGATACTATTCACTTTTTTAAACAAAAATCTATTATGTTTTAGACATCATGCAAGTGTAAATTGTTTGTGAATATAAAGTAAATTTGTCTCTAAGCCTGAAAAAACTCTACCAAAAAGAGTAATGAAATAAAATTCATATTTATATTAACCAGTCTGTATTTTAACCAATCTTAGGATTTTACTGGGTCTTATTCTTAGTTTTCAGTTGCTACAGTATTGCAATTTTTATTTAGAAAAAATAAATGAAAAGTAGAAAGTACACACTTTCAAATTTTTAAATGAACTCTAGATAATTTCCAGTAAAACAGGCTAAGTGCATGCAATTTAACTTTATTTCAAGACAAAAAAGCAGCACTCAAAACACTAACCCTTCGTGAAACTTGCACTAACACTCCCCTCTGCTCCACCCTCAAAAATACCCCCAGTTCAACAAGAGACAAACCCAATGCAAATTACTGGCTTCTAGTGACAAAATTGCAAAATAAAAACATATTTCCAAACAATAAATTCTTTAATATGTGTTGACCTTAAGAAGATAGAATTGCTTACTTATCTTACACAACTCATCAGTGTAAATCAGTAAATTTATATAAAGTTTTCATTGATAAAATGTCTGTGCAAGAGAAGAAAAACAGCACAATTGATTGGAAATATAAAGTACAGCATCAGTGTGGAGGAGTTTAACTGAAGGCAAAGATGATTGCTGAACCTTGACTAACATATTTGTATAAGTGGTTTTGATCAGACTGGACTTGATTTTCAGTCTCCCTGAACACAGAGAATGACAAGAGCTGCTCCTTGGTTTCGGTGAACACCACTGATGATCTCCACAGTCAGTGGTTATTATTATCTTCTCTGGGCTAGAAACATCAAGGCATTCCATTGTCAGAGAAAAATATAAATACTTGTTTGGTAAAAATATTTAAGGCTTTTTTACCTATTTGCAAAAAAACCCTCTCCAGCTCAGAGTGATCTTTGGAAGGCCAGGCTAAACCGAAGAGTAAACCATTAGTTGGTTTGAAGTGCTGCTGTTACCTTTTTCTGTGGTCACCCAAAGACTAACCTGTGAATAGTGTTATGCTAACAGATAATCCCAAACGTACAAAGACAAAATGTTCTTAAGTATTTTGGCAAAAGCCCTGTTTGTCACAGGTGTGACACTACAGGAACCTTTAGGCACTACCTCATTAAATGACCTGTAAGGTACCTGGCAGAAATTTTATAGCACTTCATGTAGCCCCATGTTCTGAAAGACATAAGATGTCGAATGAATCCTTCAAGTCAAAATTATTTATGTTGGACTTCAAACTGTGATTTTCTAGTCGGAAAGGAAACCAAGGCAACCTCTGCATCTGAAGCAGGTACAAGACTGAAAAATAAAAGCTGCCATTCTGGGTGGATATGTTAGAGTTCTAAGAGAAAATTTTTGGGTTGGCAATGATTTGGCAGGCCTAAATATCCGAAAAAGGAGTAGTCAACATATGGGATATTTTACTGCCAACAGATAAGGCCAGAATTATTTTCCTCTGAAAAAAATTGCCTAAAGGAAATATTTTCCAAGCAAGATCTCCTTGGATCTTGATTCCTATACCTAGAAATACATAAGAATAACAAAATGCCTGCCATAAGGGCAGGAACTCAACCTTATTAGGTGTCTGTACAGCCCTAAGGATTAATGTAAACAAAAAACGGATTGATATTCTCCATAGCTGGTCTCCCAGTTCTATGAGTCACAAACATTGAAGAGGTTTATGTTCTCCTGCCCAGGTCAGGGTAAGCTTTCTTCTGCTGCTATGTTAATAGGTGAATTATCACATTCCAAGTAAAATTCTAAAGTAATAAAATTGGATTAAACCCTGCCCTGAATAATGACAACAGGTTTAAAATGAAGATTACTATCAGTTTCGAGACTCCAACACCATATACAAGTAAATACTCTTTATTTTTTTTCTAATTGTTGTAAAACTATAGGTATTTTAGTCTTATGATGGGTTTTATGTGCAGGTCTAAATTTCACTCTAATGGTGATTTACCCTTTAGTCACTCATTGCCAGGAAACTTCGTGTTGTAGTCTTGCTGGCTGACTGAACTGGCCTTTACTGAACTGTAAGTATGACTAATTATTAAGAAAGTAGAGTGCAGCAACAGAATTTTAGAGATTTATAATGTTTGGAACACATATTTCCAATAATAACAAGAGTACTGGTTTTGCATTCATGGCCATATGAGGCAGAGAATCATTAAAGAAAAAAAAAGGGACTGTTTACTGGAAGAGCTGAATGCCTAATGAAAAATCACTCAGGTTAGCCATCCCACAACTTCAGTAACTACTTAGTCATATGAGTGTGTGCTAACTGAGTTACTCCTAGCCAGAGGACATAAAAATGCTTTCTCAAGCTGTTATATGCAATTTTAACTAATAAGGCCCGTAATACAGATGGGCAAACCTCAAAAGGTTCAGAATTTGGACTCTGTTCCAGTAAGCACACATGCACATTTGAGTGATTATCTCCTTTCGTGTTTGCAAAATTGGACTGGAATCCTGACAAAAGTGAGCTTTCTTCTCCAGGGATAATTCAGCACTTCTAGTCATGACTGAAAAGCAAGCTCTTTTCTCTTGGGATAATTCAGCACTTCTAGTCATGACTGAAAATGCAGACACATAATTAAATGAAAACGAACATATACACATACACACAAAAAAATCTTTCCTTCTGAAAATGCTTGGTTATGTATTTTTTATAATTTCCTTATCTCTAGTCTGGCAGCATAAATACTGCAGAATATTAAAAGAAGCAGCCGACAACTTGTATTTTCCAGAACAACATTTGAAATACATATATACAGGCACGTGCAATATGAAAACAGAAATAAATTTAGGTTTTGAGATGAAGGAAAAAAATGACTAGATTTGTTATTTTTTCAAGGTTTTTTTCTAATGTTTGTATATTTGATACCTGAAATTGCATTAAATATCAAGACAAGGAGACATCTAAATACAAACACTTTTATTCATTAAGAGAACTATTTTCAAAAGTTTTTTTCATCCAAACTCACAATAATAAATAATACAGTTAACTGAATTTTGAAAGACACAGACTATCACATAAATTTGACTTTAGCTAAAGCCAAAATTTCTAGGCCAAAAAAGTAGTACCATGGTTTTATAGAGAGAGAGAAAGAAAGAGGAATGCTGTACATATGCAGATATTCACAAACCCAGTGTGATCATAATATTATGGAAAAACAGCACCATGATTAAAACTCAAGCAACACACTACTGAGAGTCCTATATGCAGAGACTTCTGTTTAGGAAAAACAAAAAGTAGATCTGCATATTAAGTTGTTTAGAAAATATTTTATTTGTTTCACAAAAACAAAGAAAAAAAGTTTGATACCAGTTTCATTGAAATATGTAAGATCCAAGGTTATTCACCTAATTCTAGGCACTTAAATAAGTGAACTAAGGAAATTCAGGAATAAGACCTTCCAGAATCCCTGTGTCCATGGTAAAAGGGAGGTAACTGACTCTTTCTGTAGGCATTTATCTTTCTAAGAAATTTGAAAGGAAGTGTTTCATATATTAAATAATTAATTATAATTGTCTATGACTGGAATGTTTACTCTGCTTGAATGTATGCTGACATATTTGTATCTGGTTGTGTAAACCTATCCTCGAAATCAGGCATTTCTGCCCTAGAACTAAACACATGTAAACTGCACTAGTCAACTTGGGTGCTTTATTTCTCTTCCTTTTTGTGAGATATAGGTGATTCAGAAGGAGTGTTTATGAAAAACACACCCACAAAAAATAAAAATCATTCAGCTTGTGACCTCAGTGATGCTTACCCAACCTCTGTGTAAGTCCTGAGACCATTACATTCAAACAGCAGATACAATGGGGTGGGACAGATGACTTCAAAGAAGTTTCAAAAAAATGGAAAAAAACCCAAACCAAAACAATGTCTTGTGGTTAAAACTTGAAAAATATTTTTAGGACACTGATATTTTGTGAGAACTTGAGGGCAGATGGTTCAGATCTGATGCAAGAGAGGTTGGAGATAGGTTTGATGTAAAAATTGAAGTGGGGGAATGGAAACCAAACAGCACACCAGGAAAATCATCTTTGCATAGTCATCCCAGGTTGGTGTGTAGAGGCATAGCCTGTATGCAAGTGTCTGAGGGAAAGCACTAAGGTCATTGAGATGGGAGATATTGAGAGCCTGGTCAAAAATGAGAGGCTATGAAATGTTGTGTCTTTGAAGTTAGTTAGAAAGAAGTATCTGAGCATTAAGCATACCCTGGTCAAGGGATCTAGTGGAAAATCTGCTGGAGTTTCCCAGACTGCAGTGACTTTCAGGATATTTCACTACTATTTAGCATAATAAAGCAAAAGTCACTCAGAGTGAGGGCTTGGAGGAAGACATTTTTAGCCCTGCAGTGCCTGAGTTCATAGCTAAACAGCTATGATGAGGTATCAGAGACAATCTTAGACTTTGCACTGAACAGGAGGCAGTCAGATTGTCAGCACAGAGATGGAAAACAAGTTAGTAGTAAAATAATCCAAGGAGGTGAGTACCATGAGAAAGAGTCTATAACCAGTCTTGTGTGGCCGTTTGTAGTGAAAGGAGGAATTAAAGCATTCAAGGTTCACATTGGGAGAACCGTTTGAATCATAGATGGAGACATCGGGGAAAATGACATTAATGATGTTATGATGCAACAGGACTTTTGGAAGGAGAACATGTGTCAGTGTCACCAAATTCTAAATTAAAGTCTGAATTCAGCATCACTTGTGTGGTTTGGATGTGAAAACTTGGTCTGTTTGGGAAAAACTGATGCAGCGGAATACATAAAAAACAGGATTTGGTTACTGGTAATTTCCTCTGGCAGGAACAGATGAAGAAAGGAACAGCTAGGAAGCAAAGAGGGACAGAAATATTGTTGGCAGTGAAAAGTTGTTGAGTTTATTTGTAATGTAAAGTTGAAGCCACAGAGACAAAGAGGCCTCCCTGGGGCTTGGAGGGAGCCACTCTCTTCTCTCATCTCAGGGAGGAAGAAGAAAGTGAGCTGGTCTCTAGCACTGAAGCAAATTCTGAGACAGAAGGAACTTTTCATGTCTGTCTAGGAAAGACAGTAAAAAATTGTTGCTTTTTCTGTGATAGTTCTATGAGAAGAAAAAATAAAAATGTAAGTAGCAAACAAAGACATCTCAAAGGAACTCTCCAAAACAAAAGATATGTAGATCTGGGGAGAAAGTTGGAAATGGCAGACAGGTTGGTATATTATATACACCTCTCAGTGGTACATCACTGCATACTTTACATGAAACCATCCTGGACAACGTGGATGTTAATTTAGTCTCTGGAAGTGCCTTCCATACAGAGCCTGAAATTTCTGGAAATGCTCGAGGAACAACTCTCAAAAGCAGCTCGGTGAATTCTGTGAATACTATATATAACAAAAATTGAAAAATAGGTTTCTGGATGGTATGAAAGAAGTATGAAAAAACAATCAACTGTACATCTGTTTCGTATTAATACTATCTTCAGGATTTTTTATAAGCTGTAAAATACAACATGCCAACATTAAGTCAGTCATAATTAAGCTTCCATTTCAAGATTCCTTTAAGGAAATAGATGCAAAAATTCTTACACCAAAGATGAATAATAGGCTCTTGATAAACCTTACTGACATAAAATGGTTCTGAGGTTTAAAGGCAAACTATTTTAAGGACCAAAAGTAGCCATGGACTTTTCTAAAATTCAGTGTCATAGGGATTATTTGAAACATCATATTAAACAAATTTTAGTGTAAATTAGCATAGATGACCTGAAGTTGGTGAAATTACAAGAAACAACATGAATAAAGGGCCTGGTCTTAAACCTTTACTATACCTTCATTCATATCATCAAGTTGCAAAGAGAAAAGAATCTTCTGCTCTAAGGTAAGATGTGTCTCCTGAGCATTTCAAGGGCATTTGCTTCTTTACAAGCACCTGTTTCTTTTAGAAGGGTGAATTTTACCTTTGGAATTGTATGGGAAGATAAAATTTATCTTTAACCAAAGACTCATTACTCCTGCATATTATTAGATACAACCAAAATGTAAGATTTTTTGGCTCACTACACATGCTAATTTCAAGATAAAGTTTAGCCTCTACAGAAGCACTTTCATCCTGTAATTTTAAACTTCAAATTTTATAGTTTTCATCTGGCAGAAGTTTTACTGAAATTGAACTCTGGAATTCCCACATATCTCATTACAAGAAACTCATTTTGTTCTAAACAAGAAATAAATTAAGAATAATCATTACTATATGACTTGCACTGATGTCACCCAGTTCCATTATAAACCTTTCATTTCTAATTCAAAATTGTCTCTATCAAATCCAAGGAGTAAGCTGCTTTTTAAAACTTCCAAATATATCCAGGGCTACTTTCTAAGGTCTTCTTTGCATCTTTTCATTCTTTAGACTTTATTATAGATAACATAAATTTCCTAANTGGAACCAAAACATGAATAATTAGGGTAAAAAGAATCTTTATAGTGGTGTAAAGGCATCAATAGTTCAGACAGGAATCCCAGATAGAAATGGAGAAAGCAAACTCAGATTTCCCTTAAAACCTCTTTTCTCCCACTTCTGTTACCCATAAATTATCAAATGTGTGTGTGTGTACTTAGGCAGAGAAAAAGATAGAAACCAAGGGACTTAAATGTTCTTCAGGATTGAATTAATTTTCCTTCACATTTTGGATATATTGGCAACTGACCAACTTTACTTTTTGTGCATTTCTAATTTTTTTTAGACTTAATTAACAAACAGAACAAACAAGTTACCTATTAAATACTCAAGGTAGTGTGGGAGGTGAAGGCAATTCCCAATTTTAAACCAGAATTCCCATGCAAATCCACTGTTTTCCTATGTCCATGTAAGGCATGTTACATGAGATGATTCCTGTCCAAAACATATGTTATAAGATGAAACCATTTTAAAATGTCAGACACAGCCTATGACTACAGACCACACATAGATCAAAATTAGGTAGTTCACTAGTGATATCTAGTAACAAAATGGGGGAACCCCCCACTTTTTATACCTTTAGTCAGTCATACATCAGGAATTTATTGTTTTCATTTAGCTTTTTCTCTTTTGGAAAGAGGAAAAGATAAGGCCAGATCCCCTGTGGGAGCAGTCTGTTTATTGCAGCAGGCACCAGACTTAAATCAGTGTGTCCCACTACATATCTGATTCCCAGGTTAGTGTTTTATAGAAAAAGAACAATGTCCATTTGAATTACTATACAGCTTTGGGTGTTGAGCTGGATCCACCTTTCTGAGGCCATGTCTCCCCAGCTGGGCACTGTCAGCTTCAAGCTTTTAGTAGAACTAATTAGCTCAATCACAGCATGAGTTAATGCAACTGGATGGGCTTCAAACTGGAGCTACCTCACACCCATCTGTCTCGAAGAATGGACAGAGGACTGTGCTCTGCCCGCATGTTGCCTTGCCTTAAGCTTCCAGCATAACTTTGCCTCCAGGTTTACGCTCCAATTCATAGTCTGAAATTAGAAGTGTAAAAATCTAAGTAAGCTACAAAGATATAAAAATACCTTGGTGTTACTTAGGGGGAATAGCACTTGCTGTCCAACAGTGCACTTCCCAATCTTTGTTTTAATTGGAAGTACAAACTTTGGGCAACTGCATTGCACAACCAGTGCCTATTTCTGTGCATAATTATCAAAATCTAGATGTGGTGTCAACTGAGAGACAGAACGGGTTTATTGCAAGTGGAGGACAACTACAATGACTTGCCTTAAGGTAAAGAAAAATTTCAGTGCATGTTAATGCCAGTGGCTAGGACTAAACCTAAACCAAGTATTTGCAACTATACTAGTGACTGGACAGTAGTTCTTCAGTGAACTTATAATTATACTGCCAGGGGCTTTAGACTCAGAAGGGTCGAACAGAAGTAGCAAACTCAGCCAAAATGAGGACCATAATCAGCTGTTGCTGAGGAAAAGGAGGAAAATCAAGAATTGCTGGCTCTTAGACCTAGGATTTTAGCTCCCTTGATTACTTCAGCGGGGTTTTTTTTATGCTTCAGGAAATATGTCATGGAAATAGAGCAAGGAGGAGGGGAGCAAGGGGAAAACAGGCAACCTGACCTCTATCGAGGGCTGTAAGCATCCCACCACTATGTGAATGTAGGCAGGGCTGACCACGCTGGGAATGTGCTGACTGCATCTACTGTCCCTGGCCAATGTAATGTGTATCACTGATATTCCCTTCACATTTGTCAAGGTCTCCGGGATAAGAAATCAGTAACTTACTTCCCACAAGGAGTGCAATGCTCTCTGAACAACAGCTGCACTCATAAGTTGAAGTTATTTGAGATTTAATTGAGATTTGTAAAATTCTCTGGAGGCTGAAAACTATTAGCACAGCTTACGCTGAAAAGTAAGTGACAGCACTTTGTCTGAAAGCTCCAGTCAGGCTCTTCCTCCTCCTCCTCCTCCTCCTCCTCCTCCCCCTGCTCCTTGCTTGGGGCCATATCTGTGTGCAAACAGCAACACTTGCCATGGCTTGTGGTCCCACAAAGAGCAGCAAACATTTCATTCAAACAGCCATGTTGCTGCAACATGCAACTTGCTGGAGCTGCACAACCCAGACTGCAGATCCACTGGAGGGGTTTTGTTTCCCCTCCCTCCTGCTTCCCTTCCATGAGTAGCCAGGCTGCAATCTGAGACAAATAGTTGCACTGTGTCTGCTCGCTGCATGAGCCGAGGTGAGCTGGGAAATGGTGGCTGCCAGGTTCCAGATTGATGGTGTGTCGAAACCCCAGAGCAAGATACATTGGCAGCAAAGTGATCCTCCATGGGGAATCCAGCATAATATGCTTTCCAGATTTCTGGGCCAGCTTCCAACTTCTCACTCCTATGTAAGCAACAACCACCCCTCATGAGGGAGAAGAAGGGCCCTTGCACTTGCTGCTGCTGATTGCCCTAATAAATGTGTTTAACATATGTATGTTTATAAAGCAGCCATAGGGAAGCAATTTGACTACCTCTTTCCACATATATCTTCCTCCTGCCTGCCTGAGGGCTGGCATAATGCCAGCCTGAAGACAATGCAGTATAAACCTGACAACCATCTATTCATGCATATGGTCAGACAGAACAGTGTTCCTTCGAGATTACTCCTCCTATGCTAAGCATTCTGCCAAAGGAAATTACAATATGCTTTCCATTTTATAATACAGATAAAGAATGTTATAATATTCATGTTACCTCTGAATATTGGAACTTTTTTATACTTGAGAGCAACTGAGCTATTGTTACTGTATAGTCCACTGTGGTTCTGAATCAGTTCCCCAAAACCAACTTTACCATTAATGCCATTCGAGCTCTCAAAAGGCTCATGTCATACTTATGTTCCTCAGGATAACTGGCTTTAGGTATTGTTATGTGCAACCAAACCTAAATTTCTTTGTGTGATTTAAGCAGCTTTTGCTAAGGTAAGTGCCTTTTCCCTCTTCCAAGGTATGTAGTAGCTTCACCAATTTATGACAACTGTCTGCACTGGGTATTGCCCTCTGAAAAGTTATCTGGTAAAATATTAAAGATTTCTTTTTTAAAAAAGTATATAATTTATATTAGTGTAAAGTGAATTAGTTGCCTTGAAACTGGCAGATTATGTTTTCTTGGAGGAGTTTGGGGTGCCCTGACTAAGGAATTTAGGCATACCCTAACTATAGTGATTAAAATGCAGTCTGTGCAACAGTCATCACAGAGATACAGATATCTGCTGAATCATAACTTCTTGCCACTGTTACATTAATTTATCATATTCCACTAAAGTAGCAATGGCATTGTATTGGAAAACAGCCCTACCAAATATGTCATTTGGATATGTGACTGAAAAAATAAATACCGAAATCCAAGCTGGGAACTTGATCTTTGATCATATTATGTGCACACTGAGAGACTTGTGGACTAGCTTAGCCAGGAAAAGGCAACAGAAAGAAAACATTTAAAAGATCTAGAAGTATGAAATACCTGCGTTAAATCCTGAGCCTATCTCATGAATTGATATAGTGGTGTTCTTAAGACTAACTGTGCTGTACATGAATTACGATTCTGTTTTCTTACAATTCGGTTAAGGGAAAGGACCTCTGCAAGGTTAGCATGTCTCTCCAGGCATGCAGGATACCACTATCAATACATGGGTATTCAGACTGCAAATTCAGAGGGAGATGTCAATATGCTTTGAGATATGACAGGCCACTTGGATTTATCCAGGGAACATTTACCTTACTTTTCTCTTTTTCCCTGCTTTCTCATTCCATGTTTTCACAGTCTTGCATTCACTGCTTATGATGAAGGATATATACTTTTTTCCCCTGGGTTTTTAGGTTAAATTTAGAATCATTGCCTTCCTCTTCATTGCATATGGGAGTGAAGATATTCCTACAGAACAGCTGATTCGGAATACTTAAGAAAACAACATTCACTGAAATGAGGAAGTCATTAAAGGTTAGACATCCAGCTCTATCTGTTGGTCAAATTCCTACAGAGAACAAAAACATGGTAAAGAAAATAAAAGATATTTAAATATTGGCTTCCTCTTTGGTCATTCAATACTAAAGTCTGGAAACTGTCCTATCATTTTTCCAACCCATATGTAGTGATTTTAGCTAGGCCTCAAATTAGCAGGCTCAGAGAATCTATGTGGATTGGGAGACAGCTATCACATGACTGGGTAACCAAGGAAATATTTTATACCAGATGACACAAACCTAAGATATGTGTGCAGCAGTGGGAGGTGTTAGGTCGGTTCCACCATGGCTGAAGTAAAAAAGGACGTGCTGCAGCTCTTCTACTGTTCTAGGCCTTGCTCCTGCTGCTGCCACTACTTGCCTTTTGTTTGTGTTCAGGGAAGTAGAAATATTTTGTTGTTATACTTTCTCTTTCTTGCAGGGTGTTTTTTAGACTGCTTACGAATCTAGAGTAATAGACTTTGTATTAACTGGGGAGTGGGAGGTTATTTCTTGTTATACATAACTTGTGTAAGTGTGTGCTATATTGTAGTTTTCTGTTAATTTTCTCTTTTCTGTATAAATATGCATAGTTAGTTTAAGCATAAACCTAGTTTGGATTTTTTTCCCTCTCCCTCTTCTTCCCTTTTTCACTCTGTCTTGGACAGTTGGCGTTTTACCAGCTCAACCCAAGACACCATGTGACAAATGGTGTGGAGATGTTAAGAGGAATGAAAAGTAAGAACATCCATGTAGAAATTATTTAAAATGTTCCTCTTGCTATTTTTGGAAAGAAAAGTATTATCTTAAGTAAGTGGATTTGCAAATAAATATTTATGGGCCTTAATAAGAATTGCTAGAAACTTCTTTTCCTTTTTAGAAAAAAGGACAATTTATGGAAATACTGTCAAACAATGTATTTTTAAATAGTGGTGTACACATCCTTGTTATCTATATTAAACAAATGCTCAAACAATGGGAATTTGAGTAGAACTACATTACACTGAAGCACATTTATATAGTACTATAAGTGACATTGTGCACACCTCGGGTTAATCACCAAAAGCATTAAAATAGAGTATGATCTTTTGGGGAATGAATATAGTTTCTCCATACTTAGGGTGCAGTCCTTTTGTTTTCTAGACCAACGTATTTCATGGGAATACCAAAATAATAGAATATTGCTACAATTTTGTAAATTAATGGGTTATTAAGTTGTTTTGTTTTATAAACACCTTTCGGTATTTACTGAGTTACCTCACAAGTCTTGAAAATTTGTTTGTTTTTACTGTTTAATGACTGATCTTACTGACTCTGATGGTTTAATCCCAGCCCCACACAGCCACTCCCTCCTTCCCCCCTTGGTGGGACAGGGAAGTGTAAAAGTGAGAAAACTCCTGGGCTGAGGTAAAAACAGTTTAACAGGTAAAGAAGAAGGTGTACACACAAGCAAAACAAAACAAGGAATTCATTCACCATTTTCCATGGCAAGGGAGGTGTTCAGCCATCTCCAGGACAGCAGGGCTCCCTCACATTTAGTGGTGACTTAGGATGATGAATACCAATATTCTGAACAATACACACACACACACACACACACACGCGCACACACACACGCGCGCGCACACACACACGCACACACACTCCTTTCTTTTCTTCCCCCAGCCTTATGTAGTGAACAGGAAGCTATATCCCCTCCCAGCCACCTGTGCACCCCCATCCTCCTCACTGGAGTGAGAGGCAGAAAAGGCCTGGGCCCTGTGTAACTCAGTAGTAGTGCAGCTCACTCTGTACCTCACTAACCAAAACATGCCCAAATTGACACTTTTTCTAGCACAAATCCAAAACATATCCCCATACTGGCTACTATGATGTAAGTTAACTGTACTCCAACCAAAACCAGCAGGTTGTGTTAGTCTAATAAAACTGTGCTGAGTCACATGAGAAGAGATCTATATGTACTGTGCAAGCCAACAACATCAACTCAGAAGGAAAGCCACCTTCCTCAGTGTCCTGAATATCTACTAATAATTTTGCCAATGTATATATGTGTGTCTCTATATATACCTTTATCTAATCTATATCTAACATCTATCTATATCTATATCTATCTATCTATATCTATCTAATCTATCTTGATGATACAGGAAATTTGACAGAACTGTTTCAAAATCTGAATCAGAAATGAAGAAAAAAAATTATTTTTAAGGAAAAAATTGACACACAGAGATGTGAACATAAATCTGACCAGCCTACAATAAAATGAATGAAGTAATTAATAATGTACTTTACCTTGAATGACAGGCTATTTCCTTCAGAAAACTCAGTCTTAATCCTTACAAAATATTCATCTGTGGTGCAAAACTAGCTTGATGCTTGAAACCAGGTTCTTGCCCCACTGACAATGTTTTAAGTGGTGAGTAACTAATTAAAAGCAAGAGATAGAAACCCTTCTATTTGCAGACATTATTACTGGCAAAATCTGTTTCTCTTTAAGTAACATTCACTGCTTATTGTATGTAAAATAATGCAAGACAAATATTCCATATTCAAAAATTTTTCACCTCGCTCAGCAGTGGCCAAATTTTCTTTTTTTTTTTTTTTTTTAAGAATGTGAGAGACATTTTCCATATTTGTCAAAACTGTATCAGCTGTGCTTTTTACTGTAACATTTATCTGTGTATTTGCCCTAAAAAGACTCTTGACCTTGGAATAACACCCTAAGGTCTCATACAGGAATGTCCTAAAGGCACGTATGATTTTGCAGTGGTCTTAAAGCAAATTATACATTTTTTTTAAACTTTTGGGAACACGAAGATTCTCTGCTATGAAATTTTTTCTTTATTCACCATTGCAACTGATGGTTAGACATGATATGATGGATATGATGGTTAGACGATACGATATTTGTATTTTAGTGCAAACCTAAAATTAATGGAGATTCCAATTGAAAAGTGATGACTCTCATTAAACAAGCCCAAATGCTATAAGGTATTCCACTTTCTGGGTGATCTAGTACATTGCATGGAAAAAGAGTTTCAGAAGTTTTCTACACCTTTAGGACAAAAGCAGACATTTACAGAAAGATCAGAAGATCTCAAGCGCTGATTAAAATGTATTGTGTTTCAATATACAGAGTATCTTGAAAAGCTCCTGGATCATTGGAAAACCAGTGGAAGGTTTGCTAGATAGTTTTTTTTCAAAATAGGTGCACTGGGGCTGATTTCTGTGAAACTTACTAATGAAAAGCTTGTTATTTAGTCATCTTGCACCACAAATAGCCTTATCCTGAAAAGGAAAAAAAATCAGCAGCAGAGTTTTCCATGCTCAGCAGTCACAGACAAAGCAGCTTGGAGTGTCAAAAAGAAGTTTCTCCCCTATCTTATATTCAGAAATAACAAAAGGCAGCATGGCAAAGATCAGATGTTAAGTAAATGTATTACTTCTGGCATGCCAAAATTTTAACATCTGTAACTTAAATTTGGGTTCTTTATGGTTGGCTGGTTTTGTTTATTGGTTGAGGTTTTTTTGTTTTACTTTGTTTTGAGGGGGATTGTGTTCTTTTTCTTTCTCCCCCCCCAAAAAATGTAACAGAAAGGACTTAATGTCTTACAATGTAAGGTTTTATTTCTATGTAAAATGCTGCTTTGCTTTTTCAAGATGATGTCTACCAGAGTAGAAACAGTGGGTTCCAGCTGACTTATCTTTCTGCGAAATTGAAAGTCCTCTTCGACTTACTACAGAAATGAGCATGAATTTATTGTACTGTTATATTTCCCCAAAGGAATAACTAATTTGCCAAGATACTGAGGGGAAAAAAAAAAGAGGAAAAAATATTATCTATTTTATATTTCTCTTTTAGTCTTCATTGCTTTCTGAAATCTACAATATTAATATAAGCTGACTGGTGAAAGTTCATGCACAGATTGAAGTAGGCAGGACCTGGAAGCTAAGAGAAGGTGGTTCTTAAATCTACTAGGAATTGTGGGCATTTGTCATTCTAGCAAAGATTTTGGTATGTGTTTTAAGGATGATGTATTAGGGCAACTCATTTGATGTAAAGATAGGAAACCAGAGTCCATTTCTACTGTTACATAAGCCACAATAAGTTTCAAATAGTTAATGAAAAAGAGCTCTCAGCAGGATCACAGCCTGTGACATACAGATTACAAATGCAGCACACTTGAACAGTTTAAATTAGATGCATAGTAACTTCTCCCCCCTCCTCCCCTTCCCCTTCCCCTTCCGTGTTTCAAGCAAACCTCAAAAAATGGACATTCCAAGAATAGCAAGGACTGTTCGTGTGCAAAGAAACCACAGTTCAATGTAGGGAATGTCAAATGTGTTGGCAGAATGAGTAAATATGCATCTACATAGCTTGAACGGTGAAATACAGTCTTCAAAGCAGAAAAATCTGAAGGCATCTTTATATACACTTCGTCATCACTTTTAAATAAAATGTGCATCTTATGCAAAATATTTTAAAATGTTATTTTAAAATGCTCAGTTGGCTGAAAGATATGAGACTAGTCAGATACTTCTAGAAAATATAAATTATTTCTGTAAAAACTTTTTGTCTTATTTTTTATTTGAACTACACTCTAACCCAGATTTGATGAGACTATCAAAAATTGACCCCATATATAATATAATTGGTGAATTTTACAAATGGGAACATAATCCTGTAATAGGAACAGAATTTCCCCTTTAAGTCACATGTATCAAATGACTCTAAAGATTTGCGTTTCTTTAATCCCCTCTTTGCTTTTAATTTTTTTTATTGATGAACTAACTTCAGTTACAGTAAACATTTATTTCTCTCAGTTTCTCATCTGTAACTTCATATCACAGGGAGCAGCATGAGAGGGAAGAAAAGAAAAGGTCTGAATGATGTAGAAAGATAAACCAACCAGCAGTCCCTAGAGTGTTCTCATAACATCCACATTTTATTCAGTTATCCTTTTATTTTCTAAAAAGGCTTTTTCACTGCAGTAGCAGCCTAAGTGTCTTTCACCAGGCAAATGGCCTTGTGGCCAACAAACAAAAGCCCAATCACATTTTTCCTCTTCTTCTTTAGCAAGGTCTTAAGTTGAGATAAATATGATCTGTGACAGATGGCTGTACAGCTAACGAAGCCCAGGTCAGTGTGGGACACAGTGGGAACTGTCACCAGCCAAGGTCAGGGAGCCTGGCCCCAATTCGGCTAATAGCAGCACTGAGCTCTGCTGCTGTTCTGGCATAGTGGCAAAACTCAGCCTTCAGCTCAGACCCATATGCTGGGAAGAGCTTTCTTCACCTGAGCTCTTTTAATAACCCTCCATCACTATGAAATATCTGACCACTGGGGACTTGCCTGGCAAGTCTAACAAATTAGGGCTGCCTTTACAAGTAAACAGCTATGCCTGCCAGTGATTTCCATCTGCCCAGCACTGCCAGGTTCATTATAAGCATCAGGAGATGGAGTTAAACAGATGGCAGGAAATGTGCTTGGCCCTTGCACTCAGGAGAGGAGGACGAGAGGCAATTGCTTTGCATAACATCCCTTTCCCTTCATTACTTCACATTATAATATGTAAATAGTCACCCCAGGAGGAATTTAAAAAGCACTTAGCATTGAAATATAAGGGTGCTACATGGAGAGAGAGAGAAAGGAAGGGATGAAGTTTCAGCTGTTTGCAAACCAGAGTTTGCTTCCCAGCCCCCTCCATCCCCAAAGAGGTTTCAAGGGCTGCTTTTATTTCTGACACACTAAATACAACTACTTCTGAATGTGTCTCTCTCATTCTCTTTCCTTGATTGTCTGCAAAGCTGCAGGAACCTGTCAGGCAGGCAGCTTGCAGGAAGACCTGCAGTGTGCATATGAGGGAATGTGGAGTTCAGTGTCTGCCAGCCAGGTTCTGCTCAAAGCCCTTGTTCCCTTTCCTCTTTCTACCATCTCTCTCTCTTTTTTTCCTTTTTTTTCTTTTTTAGTTGACATTGGAAATGCAGCAAGTCTGCAAGCTGGTAGGGAGACATTATTAAACACTGCCCCACACAGGAGTAGAGGAAAATAATTCAATTTTCATACAGAAATATTAACATCTGTGGATTAAAGTGGGGACACAAAACTTCATGGAATTTATATCTCAAAGTAGGAAACTGATGTCTATACTGTGCCCCACAACAGAACTATTAGAGGATGCTGGGTATTTCACTTTCTGCTTCTGAGCTTAAACAAATACAACTAGATCTGAGAAACAAACAGCTGAAATAATTGGATATGAGGATTTTGGTGGCAATTAGGCTATCTGAACATGGATTCACTCTTTCTGGAAGGGTGACAGTCTTTTTTATGTCTCACTATTTTTCTTAATATACTGAGAGGCTTATTTCAGCTGAAGCCTGCAATTGCTGCTGTAAAACAAGAAACAAAAAGAAAGGAACAGGAGGAGGAGGAGGCTGACACATAAGAGGGGTAAAATGGCCTGTCTGCTGTTGACTGATATCAGTATGAATCTGATCATCTGACCCAGTAAATTATATCTCTTCATCACATATTAAAGGAATAGATTATATAACAAAAAGCAACCAGTACAGTGGCAATAGTCTGTCAAAAAAGATTTTCCTCTTCGTTGAAGCATCTGGAGCTCACATAACAACTGGAAGATACACAACATTCATGAGGGTTTAGCCAGTTATAAATGAATCCCGGGCAGCTTCTCAGAGGAAGACACTGAAGAATAATCTCACTGGGTCCAGGATGGAACTGAGTCATATTTTGAAACCTGGACAAATACTGGAGGATAAAGAACTCTGAATATGATGTATGTAAACACATAAGTCAGGAGGGTACCCAAGCAACGGCTGCCTGCCAGCACACTTTCTCCAAAAGGGAATTATATACCTCAGTTAAATGCCCTGTAGTAGCAGTCTGATGTCCCCTCTGCTCCAGCTGAGAGCAGATGTTCAGAGGCCAGAAAGGAGTGCTGTATGTTAAGAGTTGTGTGAAAAACTCTCACGTATGGAAGAAAAGGAAAAAGGCTTCACATTTGCCAACTTTCTGGGTCTTGATAGTAGACTGCTAGATTTCAGGACGGCTAGCAGCCCCGGCTACCAGATGTTCAAAAATCCCAGAAAATTATTGTGGTGTCTATAAAGAGCAGCTCTCCTGCACACCAAGGAGAAAGATATTCTGCTTTGCAGAGTCCAGACTTGTCTGTGATATGGCAGGCTTGTCACGTACGTGCAGACCTCCTGAGCATCTGATGATATGTCCAAAAATGAGACACATAAAACCTGCTGCCTGTGGACCTGCCAGTTTTGACAGGTCTGAGTCTGGAAGCTGCATACAGCATGAAAGGGTTCCTCTGTGCTTGTAGTGGCAGGAGGTGCTTCATCCAGACTTTTAGTCTCAAACCTTCCATGACTTCTTCCTAACAAAATTCATAAAACAGGAATATTTCCCCTTGATCATCTTTATCACCTTAAATAAGTCCTACTCCACATCCTGTCATGAAAACACGGTGCCAGTGTATTTTCCATAAGCTTTTTCTCCCCTCCTCCTTGGTTTCTCCTCTCATTACCCAATTTCCTACTTCTGGTTCAAAGAATTCATCAGACAGGGTTTCTGTATTTAAATAGGTATGTTTACTATTTTCTTTTTCTTGGCATGAATATTTTTTCTTTATTTATATTTGTAAGAATTTAAATTGTATTTTACTGTCTTTTACCAAACCACATTTCCAGTTTTTGAAGCATTTCTACCCAACAGCTCATGCACCCTGCATGCCACTGCTATTAGGAACAGTAGTGAATGCTTTCACATCTTCCTCCTTGCAAGGTTAGACATGGTTTCTGGGGATCTCTTATCCCACACAGGAATTGCCTCCACTCTATCAATTCATATTCTTGCTTCTAATTAGTGTAAGATTTCTTTGGACCTTCTAGGCCATTCTCTTTTACACAGTCTGGCATCTTGATTAATTTTGGCATATGCTGCTCCCCTTGTCAAATGCAATTATACTGTGGACACCATTACTCCTGGGTTTGACAGCAGCTCATAAAGCAATTTTTATTTAGAATGAGAGTGGTCTGAGATTAGGCTGTTTCTTCTGCTTTAGTTTGGAGATAGTCATTGCTTTCCTGCAGTTGCTTCTTGTGCATTTTTTTCTTATTCTTCTGGCAATACACTGGTGCATAGAATTTTTGGATTTCAGGCTGAAGTGGAAGGGAATATCTGGATTCATTGTCCAGCCATCTGGGTGTGTGATCCTAGAAAGGGAGACTGGGAAGGGGAATATCACCAAAGAAACTACTATTGTTCCTAATACATTGCACTAGTGTTTGACAAACAAACAAACAAAACAAACAACAACAACAACAACACCCACAACCCAATATGAAATTATCTAAGGGTTATTTATCTAAGCCAGGCTCAGAAAGTGCCAGAGTGCCAGTACCTATCACTTCAAAGTGAGATCTAGCTGAAATGATCATGTGGCTATTATTTGGTTTCTCTACCATTGCTCTGTGCACCTTTGTCCACCTGGTGAAGTTACAGTAAAATCAAAAGTGAGCAATTTAGATCCATAGAAGACCCTGTGAGACTGAAGGCAGCTAAGAATAAACAGGTCACAGCTGCTTGGAGGAGTTAGTTTCTCATGCCAGCTCCTCACAGCACACCAGAGAGATAAGTTCTCCAAAACATTAGACTTGTGAGGTATGGGTTCCAACTAATTGAAGTTTCTAGCATGGTGATGTGTAACTCTTTTTAGCTAATAAGCTGTAGTTCTAACCATATATAATGCTATGTGTAATAAAATGGCTTCACTATGAGCTTCATAAGTTTGTTGTGTGAAGTCCTTTCTCTCTGCCGATTGATTGTTTACTTTAACCTGGCTCCATTGCCATCTTGCATGTTATCAGCATCTCATTTTAGCAACATGCCTGCCTGTCTGTTTAAAGGTAACCAGATCCACACATAGAAAAGATATTGATACAGATAAAGTGGACCATGAGACCTGGAATACAGATGTGAAGAGATTGCTTAAAAACTTTATAGTACACCAATCAGACATGCAAACACTGTGTAAGGTTTCAACCCCATATAACTCCCAGTTAAACCCCAACAATTCAGGCTCTATGAAACACAATATATATAATATTTTCTCCAATGATCTCTTTTATAAACAAATGGCAGGGGTTCCCCCCAGCATTATATCCTCATTCAGCATTTCCAGTGGCTGAAGTTTATTTAGTATTTATAGCAGTAAATAATGTAGTATCATTTTGGACTTTTTCTCCTGTTGCAAGGGAATTGTTTCCTTCAATGGTCTTGGGCAGACAGCAGGTTACTGGTGTGCCTTTACCAAGGTGTATGGAACCTGTTGGATCACCTGAACTTTCTTTGCCCTGCTATTGTCTCTGCAACATCTCCCATGGCACCACCTTTATCGAAGGATCTTAAAGAAAAAAAACCCCTCTATATGTATTGTCTCAGATTTATTTTTATTTCTTATTAGGAATCCAATAGGAAAATTAAGGAAAAATATTTGGAGAAGAGACAAGAACACATCTATTTCCTGAAATGAAGAAAAATTTCTCAAGGCTTAGCATGATTTTTAAATTATGACACTACCCTTGATTTTCTGGTAAAAATAGAGCTGCTTTTAATCAACAGTTAAATTCATCTTATCTAGCTGGAAGTGGAAATATTTATTCACATGAAGATATTTAGTATAGGTAGAATTTGAGAACATTGAAAATATAGTTTCTACGTATTTTACATTAACTGTGGACATTGGAGTTTGTTTATACAGAACCTTTTACAAGTATAAATCATGATTCTTTAGCTAGTCATAGAAAGACAGCAGCCATTTTTTTTCTTTTCCATTTTGCCTTGTTCTGCAGCTTTATGGAGCATGTCAACATTGTCCCTCATTCCTTGTCATTAGCAGGCTAAAACACCTTCTATTTCCTGGAGATTAGTCACTCTAGAGAGCGGAGGTTTTGCTGTATCCCCCTCTGTCTGCTGAGACAGCTGTAATGGCTACGTGCACCTGTGGCACAATAGCCACCAGCAGCCAGCTAGTATTGTTTATTGCTAATGAGGCATATAATTGCTGCAGTTAATCCAGCTTCTGAGGTTACTAGGTAAAAAGAAGAAAACTGCAGTGAAACTGGATAGGGTTACAGAGTGAGCAGAGTGTCTCCAGCATTTAATTTAGTTCTAACAAGACAGTTAGTGTTAGATCTCAACTGATTGTTAAAGAGCACTTGCTGATGTTAATAACCATAATAATCAACTATAACTGGCATAAATTAATTCAGAATTACAATACAGAAGTAATAAAATGGGTAATCATTATGCTCTTTAAATTATATTAATATGCACATTCAACCATAGCAAATGGTTTAACTGTTCACTGATATAGCAATAGTATATTAATTTGGAAGAAATGCAATCCAGCAAACAAACCCTAATTGCCATTTAATAAGTATGGTAATTTCTATTTAATTTGGCTACACTGTCCTGTTGAAAGGAAAAAAAAAATCTAAAGTGTGTAGAGTTAGGAAAAAATATGTTTAAATGGCTCAACATGACTAACTGAAAGAAAGCTCTGCGATTCTGTGGTCTCATTTGGTTCTTTCTATACTACAGTCTCCTCTGGCCCAACAAAGTCTGCCTTGCTCCAGATTTGCCTTTGATATTGATCCAGCCAACAATCAGCTGACTGTGAGTCCCCAAATGTCTCAATATAATATTGACTGAGTGTACCCAAGTGTTTCATTAATAGATTAAGAGACGGGAAAAAATACAGACATATCCTATACATTCCCTCCACCCAGAAATCTCTACATAGCAGTACAAATCTTTTTAAGAATCTGCTTTGGAAGGAGGTAAACATTTTTATATAGGTAAATGTATGTCACATACTCAAAGGTCAACATGACAGTGATCCAAGAAAATGGATTTCAACCTGCACTAAATGCTGAAGCTGCAACATACTTCTTTTAAAGATTTGCTGCTGTGCAAATATACCAAAGGCAGGGAGACATTAATTAAACAGCCAAAGCAAATAATCCACATCTGCTCCTGCTGCAGTCCCACAGGGGTCTGGATGCTGCTAAGCTTTTTTATCAGTAAATACAAAGGTTCCCATTTGAATTATATGTACCTCAGCTAAGCATTATTTCCTTACCTGTATGTTTTGGTCAAGATGTAGGTGGCAATTCTTTCTCTGTACTTTTGTTTTATTTTGTTTTCAGAATGTCATACATTTCATGTATCACCATAACACTGTCCTGGCTCTCTCTCCACATTTCGGTGTTTGAATATCATTGGAGGAATCAGTCGTTATTACAGAGAAGAAAAATGTGTAAGATAAGCAGCAATACAGGGACAAACCAGGTGAGAGGTTGGAACACAGACCTGTGCATGGGGAGAGAGGTGCAAAATTCTGAACTTTCTGTCTATTCCTGACACCAGTGTAAAGCCTGGGATCCAACTGAACTGTGAACTGGTTGCAGCAATAAATGCAACCTCTTTGAAGTAATTTGATATCAGCCTGTTAATAAGGTATAAAGGAAACAATAGACCTGCCATATGCATTTTCAAAAAGATCAGAGTAAACCATCTCTTATTTCCATTTACTGTTTTCAACCAGCTGGAAAACATGTTTTGAAAAGTCTTTGTGCACAGAATGCTTGAAATTTCTACTTGATTGTGGCTGCGTTGCTTTCTGCTGCTAACCCAGGAGATACTTACGAGTTTTGAACCTTCTGATTGTAACTGGCTTGGAAGGCACTTGGCAAAGTGCTTTAACATTCGGGTAGTTGTTCCTCTGAGCTTTCTCCAGGAATAGAAATCAGAAGGGATTCTCTTTCAGTCAACAGGATGAGTTGATCAATCAACCATGTCTCCTGGGGGAGAGGTGGGGGGAATATATATATAAAGTCAGTCAGTTCTGGAGACAGTCAATCTGCCTCTTTTCTGTTGGGGAATTAAGAAGCTGGAATTGTCATTATATTGTCATTTTATATGTTCAGTAAAATACATCTTAATTCCCAGTGCAAGAATCAGCATTCTCAATGGATTCTTTTGATAGGAAGACCTGCCCTTTTTGAGCTGAATCAGAACTTTCTTCAGGAAAAACAGCAGCATATAAACATTTTAGCATTAAAATGAGTTCATAGTACTTTTGGTAGTAAAAAGTATGTCTAACATTATACTTTTGAATCTTTCATAGTTACTTTTCCTGGTGTCAAACCAAAACACAACTGCAGGAGAGAGGTAGTTGCTTCTCCTCCTGTTCAGCTCTACCCATAAACATTAGACCAAGACATACATACATATGCGATGTAGTCAGCCTGGCAAATCTGTTTCACTTTGTGAAACCATTTAGTTTAATTTAAGTTGAACTTTTTTCTGTTGTTAGCATCTTGTGCTGGGTCATAGGAAAGAAAGTGTGGCCTCCAGATTGTGATCCACTCTGGGAGAGTTCTTATGCATCTGGCATAAAACACTTGCTACAGTTCCTTCTTAATTGCTGATCATTCACCTTGACAGAAGGTATTGACCTTGTTCTTCACTATTGTATGATTTTTTTTTTCCGTTTAAATCATCCTCCAAAATGCGTGAATGTTTCTGTGAGAGACAGAACCAGGGTTTTCCTTGAGGACTGATCATAACAAGCTGTATCAGAAGTTCAGAAAACAAAAACATGGAGAGATTCCTAGTTACTTTTAGTCACTAATAATTTCTTTTTTGTTAACCAGGAGGGAAGAAAATACTATTTCCTAGTAGTGCTTTTAATAGGTATTTTCCTCCTAGTTTATTTAGGTTGGAACTTTAGCCTGTTGTGTAACATATACTAATTTATTTTTACAATGATCCATACCAAAATATATTTACAAAGAATTTCTTGGAGTCTGATTAGTTCAAAACTGCTGAACTTCATTAATCTGAATCAGATAAAATTGAAAGAAAAGAAAAAAGTAAACGAGAGCATCAGTATGACAGAAGTGTGTTTATTACCGACTTCACAAGCCCCTTCAGTCATTCCTGCAGGTGATGTCAGGTATGACATCGCTTGTGGCTCATCTGGCTCTATTGACAGGTATTTAGTGCCATCTAGTGGTGTCGGAACCGTACAGTTTCTGAATGCTGTTGTCTCTATGAGAGGGGGAAGTATCACCATATCTTTATAAGAATGGTAAAACCATGTTTCTCATCACTTTTACTACTTTTTATTTATTTGGTTGGGTTTTTTTTGTTTTGTGTGTGTGTGTGTGTGTGTATGTGTTGAATGTAGCACTTGATTCTGCTTTAGGAACACACTTTGAAATGTGGTTCTGTCAAGAAAACTCTGTCTTTCTCAGTAGGTAACTTCACACAACCCCAGTAAAATAGTACATTTCAGGTAGTATACTCTTATACACTGTGAAGAATAGGCTTCTAATAAAATGTGGAGTTTTTTTAGAAATGGTGAAAGAGAACACGAGATTCTGACCAGGGGTCAAATCAATTAATGGCAAAAATTATTTTGCCTCTTTTTTTTGTTTGTTTTTCAACACAATATAGACACTACCATTTCACCCACACCAGACAAGCCGGCTTCTGTTTGTCACCATTATCCCACAGATTCTAAATTAGGGTGGCAGATTGACTAAACAGCATTTTTTCCCGCTATTTATATGACTGCTTTACTCAAAAATCATTTCTTTTTTACCTGAGAGCTTTTAAGTGACGTTAGGAGGAAGAGGAACCTGTAGCACAGATCATCTGGGTCAAAACATTCCTTCTGTGCTGGGGCTGTCAATTCCTGCAATAGAGACAGAAAAGCTCCTGCTACACCGAGTACCTCCTAAAGAGGTTTTGTGAAATAATATCTGTTCACCATTTGCACTTGCTTATTACAAGCATTTCCCTAGCTGTCTGCCCCTTTAAGATCTGGCAAAACCTGTGCTGCAAGGAATTAAATGTATTGTGGATACAGCAGATTTTTCTATCTTGTCTGCCTCTCCCTAAAATGTGATGTGGACAGGACTAAGCCTTGTGACTAGGAGCCAGTGGTAGTGAGCAATACACATATTTATGGCCTATCATGATGAGGACATTTGAAACCTAATGGTTAAGAGATCAGCAGTCCTTCATGTTAGCACATTATCACTGCTTTCCCCATCAGCATTTGGGCATGGTCACAGCTGATGGTTCAGAGGAATCACACTGGTAACATTTCAATAAGCACTGAGCACTACTAGGAGTTTATAGGGTTGTTTCCTGTGCTATTTCCTGAGAAAAATAATGACCTAATCAATACAGCTGATTCCCTATAACTTTTAGGTTGTAACTATCTTGATAGGGTTTTAAGTACCTTGACATAGTAGTTCTACATCATACTACACAGAAATAAGCAGAAAAGGTAAAAATGGAATGTTTTGCTTCATATGGCTGGTTTAGAATTAGAGTCAGAAGTTAGTATAGTCATCAAGGATAGGTGATAAAAAGATCCTTCATATCCTATAGAAGCTGAATACAGGTTGAGCAACTAGGGATTTTTTTACCTTATGACTGTGTTTTCCTCATTTCAGTTTCAATGAAAAATAATTTTGCTTTTCGGTCAAATTGTACATTTTTTTTTTCTGACAAAGAACCAAAATTCCCAATGGAAGTGTTTGCAAGGAATGTTTGGTATTAATCATATGGACCTACCATTATTTTTAAAAGCACTCAAATAAACTTCTCTTAACTGTATTTGCAACCTCTAAGTCTTATAACAGCAGAAGGCCTTATTGGTCCTAACTCAAAACTTAATACACTTCTATGCAATCTCTTGCACTTGTAAAATACCGCCAGAATTCATAACACTCTCTATGTCCTAACATGTCCTCTATGGCAAAATAAGTTAGAAACTAGTGCTGAGCATATTAGGCCCTTTGTATGTCACTTAGAGACTTTTATTTAGGAAATTTCCTAAATTTTCTATTCCTATCTCCCCATACATTTGACACACTATTAAAGCAGAATAAAAGCTTGTGACAAATTCTATAACTCTGCAATTTTGGATCATATATACAGCACTGAACTAGAAATAAATACGGTGTCGTTGAAAAGACAGTGCTCCAAGCACTGTATTTAAATCTGCAGGCAGTGGTGGAGTGAAACACTACATCAAAATCATTTCAGTAATTTCCACTTGGAGTATTAGCAAATTTCAACAGGAAAACCATTACAAGCAAAACTAAAGGGAATTGGTTTATGGTGCTTTTCTTGGAATTAATGTCTTTTTTATTGCATGTGTGGATTCAGTCTTTCCTAATTTCTGTTTTTGATTGCACAACAGGAAACCATGTAAGTCAATTACCTGCAAAAATGGTGCAATATGAAAAATTTCTGTATTAACCCGATTGCTTATATGGCAAGCCCCAGAACTTTTCATGAGTTCTTAAAGTCATTATTCTAACTGATCCTATGAAAAATTTATCCTTCTCTCCTTAATTTGTGGAAAAGTGATCTTTGCCCTTCTACTCCACTCTCATGAGACCTCAAGTGCAGTGGTGCATCCAGCTCTGGGGTCCTCAGTACAGGAAGAATGCGGACCTGCAGGAGCAAGTCCAGAGGAGGGCCATCAAGATGTTTAGAGGGATGGAACATGTCTCCTACAAGGAAAGGCTGAGACAGTTGGGGTTGATCAGGCTGGAAAAGAGAAGGCTCCAGGAAGACCTTATAGCACATTCCAGTACCTAATGGGCACCTACAGAAAAGCTGGAGAGGGACTTTTTACAAGGGCATGTAGTGATAGGACAAAGCTTTAAACTGAAAGAGGGTAGGTTTCGATCAGATATAAGAAATCTTTTACAATGAGGGTGATAAATCACTGGAACAGGTTACCCAGTGAAGCTATGAATACCCCATCCCTGGAAACACTCATGGTCAGACTGGATGGGGCCCTGAGCAATCTGACCTAGTTGAAGACATCCCTGCCCGTGGCAGAGAGGTTGGACAAGATGGTCTCTTCCAATTCAACTATTTTATGATTCTGTGATTTTGTAAGTCTGTTGATCACGGATTTAGAGTGGGAAATTATGCATTTCCAAAATATTTCTTATGTTACAATAAAGCTGAAGCTCTAAAGACTATAGTTCTCCTGTAGTCAAAAAGCCAGAACGATGCAAAGTTACATCTGATAGTCTGTTAAATCTAGTATACATTAGATGTGAACTTTTAGGTAACTAATGCAAAACCTCTTCTGAACTGCTCCCTGGGGAGTCCTTCTCTCTTCCATAAACAATTTTAAGTACTTCAGAATTAAGGCACAAAGAATAGTGAATGGGCTTTGAAAGCCAACCTCTTCCCTGTAAATACACATATATCCATAGACGTGAGGATACAAAACGTTAGCATTAGCACGTAGATGTGGATGCCTGAGGAACAGCAGGAATAGCCATACTTGGAAGCATTAAACATCCACTTTGCCACTTCAGATTATTTCCTCTCTACCAATTAAAGTAATTAGGATAAAGAAAAATAGTACACATTTGATTAGTGAGAAACAAAATATAAAAGAGATAGTCTACCCTCAGGCTTTATCAAGGTAGGTGTGTACAAAATTAGTTTCTCTCTTGAGAGTTGTTCCTCTAAGTTTCCAGAACTCCTCCAAGAGTCCATTAACTCACAACGGCATCTTCAAGTTTTTCCAGCTTTCAGTTTCCAGTCTGAGACTCATGAATCTGATTCCTTTTTAATCTCATATGATGGACATGAGTTAGCTGCAGTACAATGGTCCTAAGCTATAACCAAAGATCATCTTTGCAGGACAGTTAAAAGCAGAAGCCTTGCCCATCAGTCATTGTCACTCTGCAACCTGTTATATACTTTGTAAAGAAAGATATTTTCTGTTGGAGAAAACTAATTCTGGTTAACCATTTGCCAAGATAAATCCACCTTCAAAAAACCCCTGTTGCTTAGATGATACTCTTTATACTGAATTATCCACCTTTCTCAACCACTAACTGGTGCAATCTTCCTGCTTCTTTCTTGGACTGATTTCCAGACCCTTCTCAAAAGCACTCTTGCAGGTGGCCTTAATGCTTCAGACTGTGGGTATAGGACACCTTTACCAAACAGGCATGTTAAAAAAAAATAGGACTTACCAGAGTTTAAGACAATTTTTGAGAGACAAGAAATTTAATATGAGGATATTTAGCTTTCAGTAAGTCTCAAGAATATGTATCTGTGTTTGCTTAGTCTGGTGTTGTTCCCAACATATTAGTATGTTCAGAAGAGTCTCTCTGGGAAGCCATCTGGTATGTTATAGCACAGTATGTACTATCTTTCCTTTTTGCCAAATACATGCATTCAATTAATGATAATCATCTGCTGCTTCTCCACAGTGATAATTCTTTTTTCCCTTTTCCTGAGTAGACTTAGCCAAGCTTTGAATAATCACCTTATGAAACCTTGGTTCTGAAAATTTGATTTCCTTCCCAGACAGCAGCATACCAGTGGGGTCTGACACAGCCCTTGCTTGTTGATGAGGAGGATGTGGAAACACAATAGCATTGCTTTCTCTCACACGTTCACAGCTGGGCTCCCAGACAGAGTCAGCAGAAAAAAATATTACATAGCCTGCAGAAATGTCATTGGGACTTGAGAGGTGCTGATCTAGGAGTAACAATTGCTCTAAGAACAGCTGTTGTCATCCGTAGAGATTTAGCAGTTCCACCAGAGAAACACTTTAGCCTGTTTTCCTAACTATCATGGAAAAACTTATTTCAGATGTGATTGCGAACAAAGGCAGAACAATTACTTTAATGCTAAAGCAAGTGCATAGAAAAACAAAATTGCTTTCAGGACTGCACCCATCAAGACTGAAACAATCCCTCAATCATAAGTATACTGCATGCCAAATAATAAATTAAAATAAATTTGAAAGGGAGAACAATTACCTAGAAGATATACTCATTTGGCTTTATGAGTTACCTTTTCTTTTGCATCTTATATTAAAGGTAAATTTTGAACAATACAGATCTACAATGGAAAGTAAATCTATATTCCCCACTCCTCTGACTGAGGTCAGGACAACAGCAGGTGAAAACACCTTGATAGCTCAGAGCAGCAGTACCACAGAACACCTATTCATGGCCATATAGCAGATGCCACTGACCATTCCAACATCTACAGGAAAATGCAGACTTTCAGTAAAAAAAAGAAATAACAAACAAACTCACTGAAAATACAGCATATCAAAGAAAGCCAAATGGAGAGATGAAAAGTTTAGAGTGTTTCACATCCCTGAGTGGTACCATCAAGTCTGTTTAGTACAGCACTAGTTCTGCCAGATCTTTCCAGGCAGTGGGTGGGAAACAGAGTGAGAAAAATTGTCTTTTGGGGACTGCAAGACTAACGTCCCCCCCTCTGTGTTCCATTCCTTGCCTAGCCTGGGGCAAGAACTGCAGGGAGGCTCTTGGTAGTTCTGAGGCAGTGCAGCATACATGGCCCATATGTTGCTTTCTCCTTTGTTCATCTGCCGGCACCTGCCTGACTGCTGTATCCCTGTGGCACTTTATGAACACCATCAGGGATTTGCCAAGGATCTGCTTGCCTATTACACAATGACCTCAGTAATGTTTGTATGCATCCCTGCTCCATGTCTGGGCTGGAGGGAGGTAGCGTGAAGGTGCTGGTGGTGCTGAGCACAGTGCTGTTATACTTGGAAGCAGTCCCAATAGGGAGTAGAGGCTGCAAGCTCAGAAACTGAGGAGATCCTGGCAGAGCCCCCTCCTACCCTTACCAAACCTTTTAGGAATCACATGGCAGAACTGGACTTAACTCATGGTAATCACTACACAGTGTTGCTCCAAAGTCATTGAGACTACAAAATCTAGTATACTTGTCCTATGAAGAAGTTTGAACATGTACTGAACATGTAGATTCTGTTGTTATATGGGTCGCATTGCAATGGTGTTTCAGTGCAGACAAACCAAAATTTTTAGATGTAGTAGCCCATAAAATGTAAGCTTACACAGACAGACAAGAAAGAAGTCTTTTATAGTTATTGTTAAACTTGAATAAAAATTATCTGTATATATTTAAGCTGTTTCTCTCCTCATATAAAAACAGGATAGAGAAATTCAGTTGAATAATTAATATGTCTCAGTTTCACAAGTCCCATGAAAGCACTGAAATATGTTCTTAAGGCAAGTAACACTGACAATTCCTGGGGTCACCTTCCAGTTCTACCTGTGTTACCTTTGCTGTTCACTGAGTCCTGGATACATGCTCATACAGGGGTTTATGTTTTTACAAACTTTAATTTTCTTAAAGTAACTCTTTACTCCCTCTTGTGGCTTTTAGAAAATTATGTTCCTCCTACTTGAAATCCAGTTGGATCACATTTTTAGAGCATATATTTGATGTTAAGTATATTGATCATAATATTGGGTTGTGAGTTCTATTCATTGAATATATTCCTTCCATAATACAGTATATTACAGACAAATTTCTGTCCAAATGTATCTACACATCTATTTCATATTTCAATAGTTACATAAAGTAACTTGAAAAATATTATGACATAACTTTTCCCGCATGTATAAATTAAAATTGACCATGATTTTTTAGGGAAAAAGAAAAAAACCCAAAACACAACTTTCAGGAGTATATTAGCTGCCCTCCAAATAACATTTTTTATCAGTGTATAAGCACAAAGATATTTTAATATATTGAATTTTTGTGTATAATCAAGTTTCCAGGCTGCAAACACAGCCTCTGGTCTCATAAGGCACAAATTGTTTGGGGTTTTTTTATGGTGTGTGCTGATTCTGGGTATATACCCCCTGAATGCAGAGAGAATAGAAATGAGCTGTGGCACTTGCACAACAAGGGAAGTGACAGAATTCATTATTCCCGTGGCACATCAGTGATCACATTACATTACTGTTGGCTGTCACACTGCACACATCTCCCACAGATGCAGAATACTGATGGGAGACACTTTTCAGCTTTATTTCTTCTTTTCTGTTTATTTAACACATTCCCAGTGGGCAAACCCCCTCCAACTTTGACAGCATCAAAACCGTCTTTTTCCCAAATTCACTGCATTAATATATGCTAATGTTTTTCTATTTGTTATTTGAAATGCTCTTCAAGAAATCAGTGTGTAGATGAAGAATCAACGACCAGAAGCTTTGCAAAGCATGTGGGTGACATTTGAGCCCCTATAAATCCACATCGCTGTGCCTCACCTGAAAAATCCACTGCACAGGCTGGAAGGACACACCCACGTGGGTGGAGCCCTTCCCAAATCTTCGTGCGCGAAGCCTGGCCACACACAAATTCACATATGCACACTAATAGTTGCAGAAAATATGAAAAGGTAACTCAACCCTCCTTCCCCGAAGGCTACCCTAAATTGCACCTTTTCACAACTGTCACCAGCCAAGAATGTGCACATGGGAAAACACTTTGGCTTTGCTGGTAACATTTGAATCCTCTGTTACCTGTTCAGGTGCCTCAGTTTTAGGTCATTTAACCAGCAGTTTCCACAGAGGAAGCTGTTGCCAGTTTTCACCTACTATAAGTCAGTTGTGGTCAGATCACTTGGCTGGACCTTAACTCTTTCCTTCTCCAGATTTGTTCTCTGGTTTTAAATTTTGCAATCAAATATATGCTGAGCATGGCCATACATTTGATGGCAACACACAAGATAGTTAGTTTATACTTCATATTTTTGGCTATGATGTCTTTAAAGATAGAAAAAAAATAGAGCAGTGATTAGAAGGTATTTGATTTAGAAAAATATGTTTAATTGTAAAGAAGCATTTTTCTTTTTGCCAAATATTATAGTTTTGGAGAAAGAAGAGATCTCTGGTGTAAGTAATCCGGGCAGTAAACTTGGAATTCTATCTTTTTCTCTCTGCTTCTGCTGCAGAGATGTTCCTTTGAATCCAGTGCTGAAAACTAGGCCAGATTACAAGGTCTTAGTGAATCAGCAATGCAGTCTATAAAGCCTGACTCCCACTGAAATACCCAGTCTGTGAAGCTTCCAGAACCTGACAGTGTTCATTTTGAGATAAAACTAGCTCAGTTCTGATTTCCAGCTGTGAACAGAGCACTAAGGAACAGGAATCAAAGGTCTATTTGATTGCCTATGACTTGGTGATGACACAGGACAGAAAGCAGGGAATGAGATAAAGTCATGGAGTGAATTTTCTTGGAGCCCTAAAAAAAAGCAAAACCGCTAAATCATTCTAATTTGTCTTAAAATGTTTCAGACTTTGCAGAGGAAATTCATCTAGAATGGAGAGGATTATATTTGTGTGACATCGGGACAGTGTTTCTTTCTTTGCAAAGTATGACTTGGCATTCACTTTCCAGGTCTGCTGGGAGAAGAGTTTTGTAGTAATTGTATTTTAGAAGCTAAAATCAACTAGCTAGCTTTATGGTAGTGAGTCATTTAGTGTGGGACTATCCTTTCTGAGCTCTTCTGCTGACACATTTCTCAGCCCAGCAGTGTGCATTTCAGAGCAGTCACACCACCAGTGTGGCAGATAGTAGTATCCCTTGGGTTATTCAGTAGAGGAATAGTGTGGGACAGATAAAGGTAGTTGTATATCAACATGCTGAAATATTCAGGAAAGTTTTTTCCTTAGGGAATTCCAATATACAGGTTTTGACAGGGCAGGTGCACAGCCACTGAGTTGTTTATTAGACAACACGAACGTGAAGAACTACAGTCAAGATTTATCTTTAATTTGGAGTACTCTTTAGAAGCAGCAATTCCATTGGGAAGCAATGACAGCTCTGAACTGCTTTAGTTAAAGAAAAATAGCACTTAATGAGTAGGAAACTTTATAATAATTCTGAAGACAGAAACACAGACTCAGTGATCACTGAAGACAAGGAACAGGAATTTAACTAGGATTAATGCAGAGAGGGCGAGATGGGAATGTCTTTTCCTAGTTTAAAAGCTTTGCATGAGTGAGAACTGATGCAGGGAGCTAGACTGAAAAGTAAAAATATCTTATTCCTTTTGTTCTTTGCCATTTGTGGACATTTATATAGGAACTAAATAGGTTAAGGGAAATGTCATCCATTCGGTCTCTTCTGCTTCAGTCATCCCTAGGAGTCACTTAATAGGCTGTACTGAGAGACAGATTAGTGGGCTGGACCTTCTATGTCACTCTTCATATCCCTATTGAGATATCCATGGAGATTTTTTTGAGAGCCCATCGTGCAAATAATGCTGCCATTTCCTCGTCACAGTTATACTTACTAAATACTTGTCATATTCACACTGTGTTTTTTATAAAGTTACTTGTAGCATCCAAATGATGAAAAAAAGATACAAAATGCTACTGCTTTTATTCAATTCTGATTGTATATGGTGTTTGGCCTGCCAGGAAAATGAATATTTATTAAATGGGGAAAAAAATGAAAAGTCGGACTTGCAAAGCAGAGGAAATGAGGCAAAAACTATAGAATATAAAACTGATATATTTCATTTTCCATCATCCAAAGAGCTACAGAAAATTTGAGAAATTAAATTATAAAAGCCTATCAAATACTATGAATAAAAAAAAGAGCTCTACCAGCTTTTATAGACTAGTGAGGATTAACTGCTCTTTTTGCCTTTGTAGTCTTTGACTAAGAACAACACTTATTTTCTCTTCAGTAACAAACAATAAACTTAATTTCAGGCTCGGATGGGTGCTCTAGTTGGAGAAGATATTTTTTCATTTTGCTGTTGTGTTAGAAATCTCCTTCCCCATGTACTCATGCACATGAAACAGTTACTAATACACACCATATTTTTTTGCAAATTCCCTGCCCTCTCTCCAGTCCCCCCACCCCCACCCCCAGCCCCTCTGCACTTTTTGATGTGTTGTTATGGTTGTAACAAACATAAGCAAAAGAATGACATTCACATTTTTATACCAATGATTATGGCTAAAAAAGACCACTCAAGCTTTTAACACTGTCCCTGAGCACTTGTAGACTTTTTTTTTTATTTGCTTGTTTTCCCTGCACTGCAGCTATGTTTGGCAGAAAAACACATACGAACATGCCTAATGTAGTTACTTCACCTATTATTTCTAAACATACCTATTATTTCTAAACATTGGCTCTCCTGTACCATAAATATGCCACAAATGGTCCCTAATCAAGTCCCATTATTTAACTTTGTTTGACAAGAAGGAAACTTGCTGAACCAAACCCTGTGAGAAGCTTATTGTTTTTAGTCCTGTCTTCCTCAGTGCCACAATGGCATTCTACTTCTACTGGCATTTCTTTAAATAATGGTTGTTTTCTAAACCCCCAAAACCATACAGTTATTGCTCTTTTACTTTAATTCCTCCTCCTCCTTTCTTATATCCCCTCCCAATATTTTCATATTCACTGTTGTTTTTTTATTTTAAACAGGTTAGACACTTTACCCTTGCATCCAATAGAGTTGAACTGGTTTCAGTTAGCCTCACAAATATACTTTTTTACTACTACTTACACTATTAATAATAATAAATGAAAAAAAAGAAAATAGAATTAAGTTTTTTCTTTTTCATCTTTTGCTTGTATCCTGTGTATACAATATATTTAAATCAGTTACACTGACAAAAACAAGCAAACAAACAAACAAACAAACAGAAACCAAAAACCGAAAAGGAAGAAGCTGTTTTGACGTCAGAGGTAATAGTTGCTTAAATATATTAAGGTCTCTACAGTTTCCTTCTTATAGCCTCGCCTCACTGATTTATTTGAATGCAAAAATTTAGTGTTAAATCTGTAAAGAAAAGTCTTCAGGAGAAATAGATTTCTTCTTTACAAAGCCTCAGATGAGCCCTTAGTGGTATTTTTAATTATGCCTTCTCCTTGCTGCCTGTCCCCGCAGTGCATTTCCTTCTCTTATGTGGATTTTCTTTTGGTTTGTTCTTTTTTTTTTTTTTCGTTTTGTGACTGAGGGCTGACACTTATTGTGGAAACGTGTGGGTGAAGGAATGTAACAGCTTTTTTATTCTCAAACTGAACTAATCTTGGCATCTGATTTTGACCCATTCCATCTCCAACTGACCTACCCTGTAAATCTTACTTGAACTGATGTAGCTATTTCAGCCTTGGGAGATATGTTTTAGTACTTTGGAATCAAATGCTTCAAAGTATTGAGCCAAACAATACTGAATTTATCCCTGAACTCTCCACACTTCTACTAACAACAGCCAGAAACCTGAGGAGTGTGCAGACATTTGGCAATGGTAATTTATGAGTAAGAGCTACTTTGAGAACTAAGGGCTGCACTTGCCCTGCGGTGCCTGGCAGTTACATTTGCTTTGTATGATATCTTATTTTCAGGTACTATTGTCTCCATCTTTTCATGCAAAGTAACAGAGTATCTGACAGCAGGAAACTCCTTGAATCTGCCTCTTTATTTTTTTCATTATCAGGTTATAGATACTGTGAGTAGAACAGCTGGAGGTTTTTTGCTAAGAGCAGGGATATTAACAGTATAGAACACATGCACGGAAAAATTGCCTGTACTGGTCATGAACAAAGGGTCAAGGATGTTTTCTTTGGATTGTGCTAATTCCATGGGTTTTTAAATATCTCAAAAGCCCCTGAGAGTGACAGGATGGACAGTGGGTGTAAATAGGATTTTGACAGGAAGGCCAAATTCTCTTGACTTTAAAGCCAGATGTTCAGAGCGAGACTGTCATTGTCTGAGAGGTTTGAATTACATGTTTCCCAATATACTTGGATCCACCGACCAGTTTCCTACTAGCAAACTAGTATTTCTTAATCTGATCTTTGGTTATAACCTGCAACATCCGCCACTATCTCAAATATAATATCATCCTTCCAGCTAATGTCACCACACACCTTCTTGGATGGAGTTTGCCCATATAGTTTTCAGGTGTCAGTTCAGAATTTGTCAAGCAATCACTGAAACTTTCATTTCTGTTTTTCATTTTTACCAGACTACTCAAAACATGTACAATTTACAAGCTATTTGTCCCACATTATAAATTTGTCATGAAAGCTTTAGCTAAGTTTGATGTGACTGACGGTCCATGAAATTTTGGAAGATTTTGTGGATATTTTATAAATGCAGACAAATGTTAACCATATGCTGGACTACTTAAATGCCCTATGGAGACAGAATCTCAAATGTGATTGAGATTGATTATATATATAGCCGGCAGAGTTATATCAGCAGGAAATTAATTGTAAAACTCCCCTCCTCACTTCATTCCTTCATTTCTACCTCAACCTGAAATGACTATAATAGTCTTTACAAACAAGAATAGAGAAGTTTGCAATTCCTTTCACACAGATGCCTTTTGAAGGCTTTTTTCTACATTTTTTTTCAGTAAATTGCTATATTTCAAATTCTAGCACATGAATTCTAAAGCATAAAACCTAAAAGCTATTAGCTTCATTCATAGAAAATGGTTCCTTTTTTATTTTATACAATGAGTTTATTGAAGTATTATTCTGAAGAAAATCTTTTTGAGATGCTTTTTCTAACCCTTATCCTAGTCAGTTTCTCTGTGCTAGGATATTTCAGAAAAGTTGTTGATGTCAATATGTGACATTATTTTCCATATTTTCCAGTGACCCTAACTGCTGGACAACCTGTCTCTTCCATCTTATATTTTACTAAAATACATAGAACTCAGAAAGATTTCAGTGATAATAGTGCTCTCTTATTTTGGAAAGTTCATTTAGTTGTATGTCAGGGTGGACATACCAACAGTTACACTTGCTGAAAAAACACCCCAGCATTTGAATTGCAGCTGATGTGCTAGAATAAAGAGGAAGAAGCTGTGTATCTCCTTTGATCATAAACTATTTTTTGTCAGTATAAATATGATTACCAAAATTACCAAAAACTGGCTAATTAATTATTTTACATAGTTTTCTTTGAAAATACTGTTTCTAACTTTTCTTCTTAGATAATAGAATATCCTCCAGCATTTTCAAATCACTTTATTTGGCGTCTAAGAGGTTCTGAGCAGTTTCAACAGGAAGGTTGATATCTACTGACTTCTGTGAGACTTAACCATGTATGTGCATGCTTGCTGGATGGGAAAACCGCCCAGGATTAAGGCTTGTGTGACAGGTGAGTTATGCATGGGAGTTCTGTACAGGAAGACATCTGTATAGGTTTGCTAATCATGATCAGTTTATGTTTTGCTTCCATTTGAGGTTTTAGGTTTCGCTAAGACTTTGGATAGAATCATTTAAGTTGGAAAAGAAGTCTAAGATCATTGAATCCAACCATTAACCTAACACTGCAAAACCCATCTCTAAGCCGTGTCCCTAAGCACCACATCTACATATGTTTTGAACACTTCCATGCCTTTATTGAAAATGTTATGTTGATGAAGCAGATGTGCTTTGAACAGCAAAGCCACAGTGTAGTAAACCCAGACTTAAGTCTAAGGGGCAGCCATTAATCTACTTCACCCCTTTCCACCCCTGAATCCCTACATTCAGCCCCTAAAGAATAATAATTTAATTCTGAATGAGCAAAGGTTCAACAGATAATTCTACAGAGTCTAAGGATTTGTCTATACTGTAGGTGAAACCAGGACTGTATTATAGAGCAGACACAACCACACAAGGCTTTGGCTTGGTGGGCACAGAGCTTAGCACAGCAAGGAAAGCACAAAAACAGCTGCCCCAGACATCAGGCAGCTGAGCAAAGAAGTATGACAAACTGCTGTTGCCCAGAGAAGCTGTGGATGCCCCATTTGTGGAGGTGTTCAAGGTCAGATTGGACAGGGCTCTGAGCAAACTGGTCTCGGGAAAGGCATCCCTGCCCATGACAAGGGGGTTTGAGCTACATGGGTTTAAAGTTTCCTTCCAATCCAAACCATTCTATGATTTTATGTTTCTATGGTTATATGTGTTTATGAAATCAAAACAGTTACTCTAGGAACTTTTCAGGAAGTAAGGCAATACATTATCATAAAAATCTTACATTTTTCTGAAAAAAATAAAAACAAACTACCCAATAAAATTATAAACTGGCAAATAGAATTAAAATATTGACTAAAAATAAATTAGACTATCAGGACAAAGTTTCTTAGCTTTCTTTGAAATGATGCTTGTGTACTTTGAACTTGTTGATATTTTGAACTGATAAAAAATGTCACATTGCTTTGTGTAAGATCTAGGTATAGCTGACACTTAGAATACTTTCCATCTTGTTCTTTCTAAAAACCAGGAGGTCTAAGTCTATAAATACTCCTCATTATATAAACTATCCTTTCTATAAACTTAGTGCCTCTGGAGTATTTATATAATCCAGTTAGTTTCCTAATATGGTAAAACTTCAGTTATCCCAGTTACATCATGTTTCCTTATTACACCCATATGTCTTTAGTGCTGTGTCATACGATCCCTGAGATTTGTGTGGAAAAAGCCAATAGCTCTCTTTCAGTTTATTTCCACTTCCAGTTTCATCTTTCCATCTTTGAACTTGAGTATTCTAAACTTTTACTACCAAGAGTTCCTCCTGAGTTTTCATTACTGAGAAGTTTTTATCCTTTTCTACCTCTGTCATCCCATTAAAAATAATATTTCCATTTGTTTTATGAGCAGATCTGGCATCCCTCCTCATGTCCCACTCAGCATGGTTCTGACTATGCAGTACTGCTTTTGCAAAAGTGTCTGCCCACAAAAATATTCATGACAGTTCTGCTGCAGCTATAAAACCCTCTCAATCTTGGTATTTCTCTGCATAGCTGAGGGTCTAGCTGATGCATAAATATGCACAGAACATTACACTTCTCTATGTGCAGTAATGACATTTTGTAGAATTTTAAGAACCCTGAAATGTCTTTTTGGCCACTTCCCCACCCTAACACAGAACACACTTGCAGCTCTTATGCTGAGTTTCAGAATACATATTTGTAAAAGAAGAAATAAATCTATTTGACTCCATGTAGTATTGCTTTCTTAGTGTGGATGCTTACAGAAACCTGAAGGTAAAATCTGAAGTATCACTCTTGACATGAAAACAACCAACTCAAAGAATTTTTCAGAACTAAGAACAAAATTACAAGATTGCATGACCTAAGGAATTGAATTCCAAAGATTACCTAGAAATCTACTAAGTTACACAGTATAAATATTACACTGTTCAAATCAATTGTCATTTAAGCAAGTGAATACATGTTATATGACAGGACAAACCTCACCTTTAGAGAGATGTAAACTTCAGTAATGTAAAAATAGCTAAAGGAATATATAAAAATTCATAAGAATTTCCATATGCAAACTACGGGTTTAAGACTGACCTAGAGGTCCAGATATCAAGATCAAAGCTGTCAGACAAAATCATAAAAAACTGCATATTGTCTGGAAGGTAATAGGGGAATAACCAACCTTCTAAAAATACAAACATTACTAAAAAAACTGGTGGGTGCAGACAGACTACAATTAGAACACATGTAAATGTGCAATTCTCTATCACCCAGAGCTGAATGGGATTTTGAAATTAAACCAGTGGCAACATATCTATTGCAGCTGTACTTTTTGTTGTGTACAAGGAAACTTGTGAGCTGGACTGACTCAGGGTACAAATTTTGTGTTCTGGAAATGCTGCAGAGCAACACAATGGGTGACTATGGTTCTTGACTGCATTAGGATGATCCTGAAATGACAGGATTTAGCAGTTAATAATGGTCAGAACCTTTATTATCCGGAAATAGAGAAATATGAGATTCTGTGCTGTCAGAAATGTGTGTGGAATGATGTTGTAGTTTGGAATTCTTATGTAAATTCTCTCCCCTGCCACTAACTGCCCATGCCAGCAGTTAACAAAAAGAGTCGTTAACTGCTGATTTCTTGGGTGGGGGCAGGTTGTCTCTTTTGTTTTTGGGGACTACACACGGCTGGGGGGAAGGGGGGTTGGGAGGCGGGGGG
>VWZD01005272.1:529458-549992 GCA_013396695.1 Sakesphorus luctuosus
TCCTTCTTGTATTAAAGTTCCTTCTTCTAAATTTGATAAAGAGTGGCGTGATTATTGTGGAGGAGGCCCCCTCCCCCGCTGGTGGGTAAACATTTTTGGTTTTTCTCCTCAAACTAAGACAAATGAGATGAGAATTTTGCTTTCCTTCTTTGAATGTTACAGTGGTCTCCAAAAGATTTAACTGCAAAATTACTAAGTGCTTGGAATTACACTGGATTTATTTATATTATCTACCACAGACTTTGTTCCTGAGGTTTGAACTATTTTCTGTAATTGCCACATAAATAATATGGATGTGAATTATTCCAGTGGATCAGGATTACAAGGGTCTGGACCTCTGAACTGATTCAGGAAGGCTTGCTCAGATCCACTTCCCTGATACAACAGTATATTTGTATGGCCCACTTGATTTCCTTGAAAAAGTATTAAAACCGATTGCCATAGTTTTCTTCTTATGTCTTTCATGCTAATTTCTTCTACTCTGAACAACTTTAAAATCAGTTACATTTTTTAACATGATATAATACTAAATACAAAAGTAAAATGCTTAAATTTTACCCTATTCATATGGTTTAAAAATGACAGTGTGAGCCGACACTCTGCTTATTTTAGCTAAGTGAACAACGATGCTTTATTTTTTTTAAATACACTTTTTCTCTGGTTTAATTTTCCTACCATGAATGTTTGGCTTCTCTTAGTCATATGCAGCATTATAAACAAACAAGCAGACAAATAAAACCCACAAGCAAACAAAGCCCCAAGCAATTCATAAAGGAGTACAATATTTCAAATGTGTGTTTTCACTGTGACTAGTAGTTGTGGCTTTATTGAAATAAACTGACAGCTAAACTGTCAAATCCAGTGAAAATTTCAACAAGTTTTTATAAACATTTGCTTGAAATCCTGGAGACTTTCTCTGCTGAGTCCAGCGTGTTTGAACTGGGTATCTGGAAAGAATACAAAGCATATGGAACTTAAAGAAAATCACTTTGTCTTTACTTCAAATAAAAAAACCCACATGAAATCAAATATCTTAAATAAAGATATATTTATACATCATAGAAAAGGCTAAAAATACTATTTTGTTTTTATTTTAGCTGTTCCATGTATTATTTTTTAGCTGCACTAAGCAGTTTTCCACAAATGATATTTATAGAGAACGTTACAATAAGGATTATGGAAAAATGGCTACAGATTAAATCATCCAACTGTTTTGGGCCTTCTGGTGTCACTTTCTCATTTATGTGCAACACTCTAAAACCAGAACTCTTGGCAGATATTTCTGAGGTTCAAAATTCAATTATTGTTTCATCAGAAATAGTAGAGCCATTAACGGCAAGATTTTTGAAGATATTTGTGAGGCAGATTTCACTCCCTTCTCACATACAGAGGCATTGTTGTAATTTCTGGCAGATTAACCTCAGGCCAAAATTTCCAATCTGTTAACAGTGTTTGTGACTGGATCATTTACTTTAGCTAAAATGTCTCCAAAACAAACGAACTATAAAATAGTCTACATGCCAAAACCTAACCCAAAATTTAGGCCAACATTAGACTGAGAAACTGCTTTACTTCATCATTTTTAAGGAGTCTACCACTATCATGTGGTGGTTTGAAGTGCCTTAGTACTGTTGTGCAGCAGTGTACTCTTAAAGGAAAACCGCACTCATTTTTAGTGTCGTACTATTCAGGCTGTTTGGATCCCAGGTCAAGAGAACATTTCAGTCTTAATTTCAATGCAGTCTGGATGATGATCCTTAAAAGTGGATGTAAGCCTTTAAATATATGAAGCAGACTGCTGGTTTTAACTCTAATGCTTTCACCAATGAATCCTGCCCGTGTGTGACAACATGGCACCGCTGGTTTTCTCTTTATACCTGGAAGCCCTGTAGAAATTTGCTGACTGAAACAGAGAAACAGAAGGCAAAGAAAAGGCTGGGTGGTTCATCTTGCTGCAACAGCTGAATGTTAACTTCAAAACAACAATTCAAATTCCTCTTTTGGTGGTGATATGTTTGGGAAAAGCCATTGTTTACAAAGAAATATTGGAAAAGCAAGATCATAGAATTGTAGAACAATGGAATCATAGAATCATTAAGGTTGGAAAAGACCTCCAAGATCATTGAGTCCAGCCTTTTACCAAACACCACCTTCTCAACTGAACCATAACTCTAAATATCATGTCAAGTCATTTCTTAAACACCCTCTGGGATGGTGACTCCACCACTTCCCTGAGAAACCCACTCCAATGCTCAACAATCCTTTCAGTGAAAACATTCTTCCTGAGATGGACAGCTCCCTTCTTTTTAGGTCTACCGTAATCAGGAACTAATTCAGTAAGATCATATGTTCTATTTCATGCAAAAAGTTAAGCCAGAAGTTCCTAGTAATTCCTGCCAGTGTTATACAACCCTAAGTATTGACATATGGAAAGAATATGAGAGCTAACTAGGCTCATTTTCTTTAAAGACAGGTTTCCTATTTTGTGAATGTCAGATATGAGTTTTAACAGCAGTTGTAGTAAATGTTGGGAATATGAGGATGAATATAGGGAAAAAGGAGGCATCTCACTGTACAAGGTAGAATCTTTTCTTGTACTCTAGGATTAATATATGTAAAGTGTTTAAAACTATGCATGATTAATTTAGCTGTGATTTTTTTTATTAAACTAATCTGCTTACCCATTATTGTATAGCTTCATTGTATTACTACTTTTGAAGAAGTTAAAATACTACAATTATATTCTTTGTTATTTAAATACACTCAGACAATTTAATGAGTTTCTCTTAAATAAGTACATGTATTTTACTTTGCAGCTTAGAAAATCCTTTGTCTCCTTCACTATCTCCTGTCTCCAAGCTATTATTACTGTCATATGACTATGCCTATGGAAATTAAAGAATCAGTATTTTACTTAATTAGCTGGCTTTACTCAGCCAGCAACCCTCAATATTTGTATTCCCAGGAGCTCAGTTTCAGAATCATTCTGCTATTCTGTGAGCCAGAGCTTTAAAATATACATGCAGTTACTGAGGGTTGTTTAGTCAGAAATGCAAAATTGGTACTGGAATAAAAGAAAAACCATAGATCAAATATGAAGTGATTAAATCATTGTACTCTTGAATGCATTTCTTGTTGAAATCTATATATTCTCTAGGTTCTAGTCATTCCTTGTATTACTGCTTCTACCACAGTTTGAATTGTTACATCTCTTATTCTGATGGCATCTGAAAGCATATTTAACAGGAATTAGTCTTGTTAATTGAATACCTGTGAGAGACTGGGATCTTTAGGAGAAAGTCCTCAGTAGGTATTTTTGTACAATTTCCTGTTTTAAATATTCTTTTCTTGGTTAGTTCCATTGCACAAATTTTTTTCTCCAATCACACTTACAGGAATCAGGAGAAATCTTAATGCCAAAGGTGCAAATCACATGATCAAGAAGAACATCTGTCCCTTCACGTTCTCTTTGACAGGCCAGCCTTGGCACTTTTGAGACATTGTTGTGGTTCACAGTGATGCAGCCACAGTGGCTGTCAGGTTTCATGCTGAGCAGGTGCACAAGATCATTGCATCCTTCCTCCCTTGCTCTCTGACATTATGGAGATAGTTGGTGTTCAGAGACCTGTGGTTGGGTAATGAAGACAGTATTTTGGTTGATAATGTCCTTCCTTGTTTTGCATTTCCATTTAGGGAAAAGATGTCAGGTAAGAGCAACTAAAAATTTTATTTTCAGATCTGGCCTAGCTATGCTTTTGTGACCAATTTAATACTAAACATGTTGTAGTTTTGTTTGTATTATGCAATGTATGTCTTGCTTTTATGAATCATAAATTTTCTTAAATATTATTGATTTGTCAAAATCTAGTTGGTCTTACTTTTATGTGCTGTAGGATATGGAACATATACAAAATGAAAGTTTATGTTAACTATTTCCCATCCCTTCTCCAATCTATTCTAAATCCAGATTAGAACCCCCCAAAACATTTAATTCCTGGGCTATATGAGAAATGACAGGGGCCGCTGGGGTTAAACACTTCTTTCTAGGAGTAAATATTACACTTGAATATATTTTTGACAATATTTCACTCAAGTCTATCTCTAAGGAGCAGCTCTAAATCTTTGCAAATGTTATTATATCAGTTAAGTATTTCTATTTTAATATAAAGATATTTAAAAGTCTATGATTCAATGGAATCTTCATTGCACAGACACCATAAAACTCATTCCTTCAGAAAAAAAGAAAGACTGGATGTTTCTATTTGCACTTCTGATTCTTTATGAATACTAATGCTCGCAACCACAGATTAAATTATTGTCAATTGCCTCAGTCACACTTAGTTAAAGAATCATAAAAGGTTCATCTTTATATGGTAAGTTGTCCTTGACAACAAATTAAAATCTTAAAAAATGCCCTATTCAGAAAACACATACATACACATATTCTTCATGCCCAGAAATCATGGTGAGAATGCAGATTCTTTTTTTTATTTTGGTTTTGTTTTGTTTTGTTTTGTTTTTTGTTTCTGTTTGTTTAAAGAAGGCTGAGTATAATTCTTTGTTTTTTGTTAAAGGCTCTGTTATGGTATAACAGGAATTTTAAACATCAAAAAAATATTTCTGGCATTGACTGAGCATTTTGATAGAGAAAACCACAATAACTTATTGAAAGTGAAAGCAAAAGAAGAAATCCAACAATTTTATCTTTCGATAGTGTTAAAAATATTTTTTTTCTTGAAAGTACTCTTAATTTCTGGGGTTTTGGGGTTTTTTTGCTATTAAAGGGAAGTTGGCAAACCCATCTTGAACTAAAAATTGGGGTTTGTACACCCTTGAAGATTATGGTAATGCTTTGCTATTTGCAAATAGGGGGAGCAGTTCCTGCTTCTCAAATCTAATTAGTTCATATCCATTGTAGTGGTTGGGAGAAAGGAGGAATGGGAAAACAAAATGACATATCTCATTTGCTTTGGAAAGATGAGTCAATGAACAAAAACGACCCTGTCAGTCAAAGGAGCTGGATTGATTTCTGTATGTTACGTGCATTTAGGACTGAGTTCAACATAGTGGACCATAGTAGGCAAATTTAGAGGCCACAAATAACCTCTTGCTCTCTCACAATTATATCTATTTATATCTACCTACATCTATATAATCTATATCTATATAATCTATATATCTATATCATCTATATCTGTATATCTATATCTATCTTTATCTATACCATCTATATCTATAGTGAAATAAAATTATACTTAATGTTATTTTTAAATATTTTGAAATTCAAGGTTGATTTTCATTGCTGTATACATATCTCCTCTATTTTTTCTTTTGCAGTACAAGGACATTGTACAGTTTATTACAAGCTGAAATTTCTTGCTAAGAAGCTTTCTGCATTTTGACAACAGCAGGTGTTTGAGCAGCTTTCTATTTTTGCAGAACTCTTTCATCTCTCCATATATATCCATTATGTTTCCAGTGCTAATTTAGAGCTTTTAGGCTGCATAGCAATAATGTCCATACACTACCACATACAGAGTCTTTAATTATGCAGTGCAAGTCTGCAGATACAACAGTGCTTACGAATTGCTACAAAAAATAATTATGGCACATGTGCAGATTATACTTTTCTACATGAAATAATGCTAGACTTTTTAATTCATTTTGCCAAACAACTAGCTCACATTCTGGACTAATGATCTGTAAAATTTCATTTGTAGAGTGAAATAATATTAGAGATGAGATCTTTTAAAATCTTTGTAGAAGAGTTACTGGTATGTATTTCTATCACACTATGTGCACTTTATAATGGAATCAGTGACAGTCCTTTTCAGTGACAGAGCAGCAGCTGAACAAGTGCAGCAGCTGAACAGGCAAGGTCAACCAAAGAAAAATGATATATCATGGAATATGCATCACTGTTCAGACTCAGCACAGTGTTGCCACACTTAAAGGAATCTGTAATGAAAAATAACAAGGCTTTGTTAAAATAAATGAAATAACAATTGGTTGCTATCCTCAGCTGAGGCTGGGGAAACTGTAAGTCTTAGAAGACATAAAATGTAAAGATGTGTATATATGAAGCTTTTGTTTCCATAACGCCTTCCTGTGTTAGTTCAGGAGAGATGATCTCTTGCTCCTGGGCAGCTATACCTCTATGACCTTTTTTATATTCACCACAAATCTTCTGAATACAATCCGAGACACAGAATGATCCATTTCTTCATCCCATTTTTTGGATTAAATTATGGCTTTGAGTCCTGTATGCAGGATAGTGAATGAAATGCCATCTCTATGACATACTAAAATACTACACTAAAGCTGCCCATAGCCATTGAGGCAGATAGGAATTAAGAACAAAGTATTAACTATGATTAGCAAGTGCTATTAATTGCACTATTACCTAACAATGACTATCGGTATTGGGAATCCTTTCAAGGTGCCACCTTGCATCCTTTTTCAGATTTTATTTTCCATTTTTGAGATATCTGCCTTTATAGTCAACAGAAGAAAATATAATGCATAACTAAAAGCTAATTAATTTGCCAAATTTTAGACATATTTAAAATGAGATGAACTGTACCCTACTCTTCACTGTTTGTATTTACTAGAACTCTGTTGACAGTGGAGGCAAGCTACTTTATAGATTTCTCTACTTAGGCTGATTAATCACATTTATATATCAAGGTGAATTGTAGACTTGGTGTGCATGTCTTCACATAGAGATTCAAGAGCACAGTAGCTCATCCATGGGGTTTTTACTTTTATGCCTTGACTGTTGGACCCAGATTTCTCTTCCTGAATTCACCCATGAACACAAATTCCAGCTTCTGAAGCAAATAAAGCTGTGGTTTTACAGGTAGTGGTTTTGTACAGCTCATCAGCCCTCTCAAGGGATGTGGCAGAGCAGGAATGTCAGTGCCAGGAGGTAGGTCTCAAGACAGTGACGTTAAGGGGCTGCAGACAGAACACATGGACAGTTCTTACTGTGATACTAACCATTGGTTTAGGTCAGAGTTCCAAAATTGTTGGTCTAACACAAGCAATTAATAAAGTACCTAGGAAAAAAACTGAGTTTTGCCAAATTTTAGAGATTGAGCACAAAGAATAGTTCACCAATATTTCCAAATATTTAAAAATTCATACAACTTAGTTCTCAAAAAAACAGACATTATGAAACTCAATACTTTTCAATGTTTAATGAAACTAATTTTACTTGTAAAAATAATGGAAGTTTAGAATCAAATGAAGTTTCTGTGACTTTCATTCACGTTTGGACAAGGCAGCTTCCTTTTAAATTTTCCTTCTGTAGCAATTGCACTATTACTTGTCTTCTTTCTTAAACTTTCCCTCTCTCCACAGGACAGGCAAATCTGTTAGTCTTGTGATGTTCAGGCAATATTTATGTGGAACAGCATCTGTCAGGAAAACATAAATCCTTTCTTTACTAACAAGAAGAAGAAAATGTATTATCTTCAAGAGTTTTGGTTGTGAAGTGTTCAAGGCCTGTGCACTTCACAGTCCTGCAAAAGAGGTTTTTTCCTTCAGTGCGTATCGCACATTCGCACAGCGATGAAAACACTTCATGTTTGACCGAGACATGCTGAAGCAACATGGAGAGGAAATGGGCAGATATTTTAAAAGGAATTTTAAAATGTTACCCTTCTCTTAGATGAGACTATCTTCCAAAGTGCTGTGAGGGTATGTATTTATATATCTCTGGAATTGGTGGAAAAGACATTTGGAAAAACAGATTTCCTGATCCTATGCATTTTTCTTTCTACCACAGCTGTGACTCAATGGGCGGTATCATTTGTTTAAGGAAGAAAATTCTCCTTTTGGATTTCATAAGCAATCATCACCTATGTCTGCAAACATTTCTAGGGTTGGAAATCTGATCTTAATGGAAACTGCTGGCAGACTTGATGTGTTTTATTGCTAACGTGCTGTCTCCCTTCCTCTGGCAAGAAATCATGGGATCAGTAACTGACAGTTACCCATTGCCTCTGCTGACTAATATTTCCTGTGCTGTGCTCTGCAGCCTGCTCTCTATGATTAATTGACCACATATAACCATATTTGTTAATGAGTTCATAGTATTTTCCTTAGTCAGTCGGCTAAACAAATACTCCATATCTTTGAAGGCAGGGATACACTTTATTGCTTCCACATATGGCTCTAAAAGGATGTGATACAGAGGAACACAATGTGCCTAAGCCAACAGGAAACTTTAAAAAAGAAACATGTACAAAGGCTCTAACAAATTTGTTTTTCTTCCCACTCAGTTTCTTGCATTATTCACTCCAGAAAAACTGGACAGCAAATAAGGCAGTCCAGGAGAGGCTGTGGAGAGTATTGATATTAGAAGAAAATTAAGCAATATAAAATAGTCAGATTTTATAGACTAAGAGGTCTTGTTCTGAATTTTGACCAAAAATCAAAAAGAATTTTTTGGGATATGCTTAGGTTATTAAGGAGAAGACTGAATACTTCATAGTTTAGGCAGAGAGGCATGAAAGCCCCATGTTTGTAAACACTGTTGCTCTTCTGGTAAAATATGAGGTTAAACTCTTCACCATGGACAGGTTTGTACAATGTTCATTTGGTCAAAATGGTTTCATTTGACTTACTTAACTGGATAGGATCCTTTGTGCACAGATTTCACCTCTGTGAGTAAGAATCAAGCATCTTCACAGCATTTCTCCAGCTGTTTGTTCCTTGCAAGTACCCCTCCCTCCCCGGCAGCATTGCTGTGCTTTATTGTGGGACAGAGACCTCCAGCCTTTGGGGAACCTTCTGAGTGTGCGAGAAAGATTATGCTGGAAACAGATTTCCTGTCTTGTGGTTTGTTTCTCTTTTTTTCTGTGTTTCCCTTTTTGTTTAAATAGAGATGTTTTATGTTGTAGTTTGTTCCTAAGGAAAAGTAATGCTTTCTTAATTGTCTTTGGCTTAAAACCAGAAGCAGGATTAGCAGGCTTCGACTTTTGTCTGTGTTGCAGATCTGGCAGAGTACTGATGACAGCAAAGGGAAGGCATCAAGGAAAATTACTGTGTAGAAAACCTGAATCATGTCTACACTGTCAGGCATTTTTATTGTCATGTGTGCAGGCCAGTGAGGGGAAATAAAAACATGGAGCCAGATAAACCGTTTGTATGCACCAGAGTCTCCATGGAGTAGAAAGCTGGGCACTATGCTGGAATAATTATCAGAGAATAGTCCTGTTTTATTTTCTGCAGGCTGGGAGGGTAGATTTTCTCCATGCATGATTTTCAGAGCTGCTGGCTGAGTCACTGGGGCTTGATGCAGTGCCGAAGATCCTGGCCTTGATCAGTTCTGGTTTAATCCTGAATCCTGGTACTCAAGCTTTCTGACATAATATTTTATTTGTTAATAACTCCTATTTATTAAGTGTCTGCTATTCCACCCATTATTAGAATTTTAAAATTTCAGTGTTAAAAAAGCAATTGTTATATTTTGCATCTGATCAACAATGACACTAAAACAGTTTTCCTTGTGATTTTTGGCTCACTATAGCCTGATTCAGATGGAAAACTTTGCTGCAGTTTATCACAGTCAATATTAAAACAAATAGTACCTTTACCAGAATTACATACTTAATACAACTTTTGACCATGTTTTTCACTGCACTATATTCTGCATATCTGTAATTATGAATTACTTTTTAATTTTCTGAATTTCTATGCTAAATCTAGATTAGCTTTTTGTGGGGAATCATATGTAAAAAGACCTAATCTTCTTACAGGTGACAAAGCAGACCTAGGTTGAGACACTGGAGTAAGCAAACAGGAGTCTTCTGGGCTCTAGCATGTTCTGGGTACAACTACATTATTTTTAGATATGCTTATATGCTTACATTTAGAAAGTGTTTGTGTCCAAACTTACCACTCTCCAGAGCTGTAGATGAAATGAACAGGGAAAAGACACTGTCTTCTGCAGAGTATAGTAAGATTTTAGTACTTGCATTTCTTCTGAGATGAGGAAATAACATCAAGTTTCAAAACTCTCACTGATAGGAGAATTATTGAGATTCAGATTTCAAGAAACTTGTCTAAAAATGTTTAAAGATAGAGTTATTTTAGATTTAAAATTAATTCATTACATACTATAATAACAAAAAAAGTTCAAAAATAAAAAGGAAAGTAAACTTCCTTCTAAAAATGAGTTTAAAGACAGCGTTACATCATATGAAATTTCACTATTCCTCAGTCACAGAAGAACAGCAATGTTGACCCACATTAAAAATGTTTTAAACAAAATTTTAAATGCATATTCTAATAGAACACTACTCTGAGAAAATTTTCAAAATCAAAAGTAGACATGCTGAGCAGCTCATAAAACATTCAGAGTATTTTTTTCTTATCATGAGAGGAACATCCCAGGTAAATTTTTATCCATATACAAACCTGCTTGCATCAGCTCAGTCATAAAAAAGTTCATAAGCACTATAAAATATTACCCTGACCCTTAAATCAGAGAGGATCCTACCCTGAAAGGGCTTGAAATGTTTACAAATGTCCATGATGTGTATTTTACTCTCTTGATGGTCACCATCAGAACTACCAGCAAATGGGGCCTCAGCTAAACCTCCTCGAACAGATGGAAACAAAATATATTTTTAGAAACATCTTCAATCAAAGTTGTAATTCTATGTTAGTATCTGATATGTTGATGAAAACATTTTGTTATTTGCTCATAAAAATGGGTATTAGCAGTAGAGGGCAACAGAACCATGAACCTTTAAACAGCAATATCAAGCTACGACAAAAATATATGATTTATACAGAAAATGCACCAGATTAAGACAATGGGATATACGTGCAAGAACATTTTTCAAGATGCATCATCTCTGTGTGTTGATAATGACCTTTGGAAAGTTCCTTGATAATAAATCTGGAATGAATATGTATGTAAAAGCAAGGGGGGAAATAGTGGTAGAGACTAGGTGCAGGTTCAATAGTTTCTGTACATCTCTTTCAAAACCACTGTTTTTATGGTCCAGTGGAAGCCTGTTTTTGAAAAAAGCTCACACAACTGTGCCTTGTGAAATTATTCCCTGAAATCTGGTTATTAAGATAGCACTCACAGGCACTGTATACTCACATGGAAGCTAGTGATGCTCAGATCTTGCAGAAATTATTAGAGAGAATTTAAAAAAGAATCAGAGAATGCATCAGTGGCACCATTAAAAGAACTATTTTCATCTTTTAGAATAAGACCTAATTAAGAATAATTCTTCCACTGATCAAAGTTCAAACAACAAGCATTGAGAAATAACCCTTGCTGCAACCTGGAGAATGATTTTAGAAACAAAGTTGGAAGAAAAATGCTTTTCTAAACCAAACAATTATCTAAATCTCTCTGCACTCTTGTACACAATNAGCACTTACTGGAGAGGCTACTGCATTTTCAGTTGTAGGCCAAATGTTCCCTGTATGCCCTCCCCAACTTCAATGAGTATTGTAAGGTTGGAGTATTATTAGATCTGTTCTAGAAGATGCACACTGCAATAACAGGGACATATATTGAATTATTATTTTCTATTCTTATCAAGCTACATGGTTTGAAAGTGTTTGTCCAGTCCATTGATCTTGTGAAACAAGTCTGGAAGACACACAGTAAATTCTAGTAGAACTATATTTTATATATATTTTAGAGATAAACATGTCATAAGGAATGTACCCATTCCTTGTGGCATAGAAATGCTGCTTTCTTTTTAATATATGACATCTCCTGTTCTGGCAGTTTCTGAAAAAGCTTCTTAGTTCAGACTCACTTTGATGCAGTAGCTTTTAGACCGTAAGCTTACAATACAAAATATGGGCAGCTTTAAGGAAAACTGTGTTATTTATGAACTGCAAGTAACAGTTCAATAATTCAGGTCCATTAGTCATTTACTCATATCTGCTTTAGGTCCATCCAAGGCAGATTTATGAATATAGTTCATAACAAACAGTAGTCACTTTCCACGTCCTAAATCTGCTTAACATTCGTAAAAGTTGGAAAAAATGTGAGTATATGTACTGAGAGGCTCGGAATCTTTGTGTGTTTATATAAATGTCAGGATCAATAAAACGCATTTTAAAAGAAAATATCTGTAACAAGGAGCATTACCAGATACTTTATTTGGTAAAAAATATGAAGGCTTGTAATTATGGGAAGGGTAAAAAGTTGAAGTGGGTTTATGCTTTTATTTCTGGTTTCTATCTGTTACAGCAAACATTTCTAGGATGGCGTAAATTTATTGGCATTGTTAGACCTTCTTGTCATTCTTATGGAATAGGAAAGCAATTTCAGGATTCATTTTGTTTGCATTGTGTCATTTTCACTTTCAACCATTCAGCATTTTTCAGAGGTTCAAGAATATCAGCCTGTAATTAAGGCAATGATAGTGATTAAAAGCAATAACAATTAGTAAGGGTGACTTCTGGCCACTCAAGCAGTTAAAATGATCAATGGGTCTCCAATTTAAACACCGTGTTTTAGTAGCTGATGCGGAATTCCAAAGTCTGGTTGTAAAATACAAAAGCAGCGAGATAACATGGCTGGAAGGTGTTATTAAAGTTGACATCATGTCTCTTGCAGCCAGACATGTAGAGCAGCGCTGTATTGTACATGCCAGATTTGAACAGACTTTGGAAAGGTGCTGGCATTCCATACTTGAAAGAAAAAAATATCTTATTAATCATGGAATAATATTTTATGGGAAGAATGAAGACCCATTATTCTGGTTTTATCAGACTCTTCTAACTCTTACCAGGACCAGCAAGCAATAGTTCCCAGTAGAAGGAAACCACAGTCCATTCCTGAGAATTCCCATCCCACTGTCTTGTAGGTACAGGAGATTACCTCAAATTTTGTTAAGTTTTTAAATATATAGAACAAATAAAATAACAGTCACCTTAATAAGGAGCTCTGCCAACTTATAAAATGGTTGTTATCACAAAGGCTTCCTGGTATGTCTATATTCTTCTTCCCAGGGTCTGGGTGGTTGGTACCCAGATCATAAGGAAGTTAGAGCATATCTTTTTACTAAACAACTGTTACAACTGCAGCTACATGCATAACCTTGTAAATGCCTTTTTGGACTGTGACACAGAGGAACAGCCACACTGGCCTCTAGTACATGCCCAGTATAGCACTGATTTATGCATGAATTATCCAGGAAAGTAAAAAAGACTGAATGGAAGCAATGAAATTCTAGACTTTAGTTACAATGGTTCATGTAACTTATGATCTGACTCACAAAGAAAGATTCAAGTATTTCAAAATCACGAACAATCTAAAAATGCTTGTGACAATATGGAACCAGGAGAACCAGCAAGACCTCTACATTAATTTATTGTGCTTGCTTCATGACTCTTTTATATATATGAATAATAAAATAGTTAATTTATTAATTTCTTCTCTGAAGATTGTGAGTAAAACCAAAAGAAACTATAACACAAGAAACAAAGAAGCTGATAATTAAATTTGAAATACAGCTAACACAGTATACAAATAATTTATAAACAAAAGCTGTGTGTTATCATTACAAATCCACATTAATTTAACTACTTCCAGTCTGTCTTAAGTTCTGAAAAACTGCAGACCAAGACTGCATTGGGTCAAGTGTTGCTTTCATTGATTAATAACTCAGAAAAGCAGAAATTTTAGTACTCCTATGGAGTATTTCATTTGCCAATCTACTGGGACTAGTTGTAAATGGAAGACCAGTGGTGAAAGATGACTTTTTAATGAGTTGTTAAGGTTAACATGATAAAAATAGATATTGCATTTCTTAAGGAACTAGGAATGTGCCACAATCCAGTTCAACTTCCAAGCAGAATAAAAATATAAAAGCACCTTCCAAAAAGAAGCATGGAAAAAGGACTAATATAAATGGCATTAAGGTGTAATAGCTGTGTGTTGCTGACCCATAATTTTCCTTTCATTTTCACTGACTGCTAAGCCAAGGGTAAAGGTCTAAGAATACCTTCCAGTATTTCTCCTGTTACTTTACTACTGATTTTGCCATGTTCCAGGTTCCTTCCTCCATGACAGTGATATTGATTACAGTGTGCTGCATTATTTTGCAAACTTCAGGATCAGACTGAATTAAAAAGAAAAAAATAATCACTGCGTTTACTAAAGTTTTCGATATATTTTCAAAAGCACTCAATTGAGCACAATAAGCTCCTACTCGCAGCAAGTTATTTCTGAAGGGTTGATTGATGGGTCTGGATTTGGTTTTAACCCGCTGTGTATGAGTAAGTGATAAGAATGGGTTCTTATTATTTTTATACTGGTCTTCTGGAAGCCCTGGAAAGTAATGACTAGTAAACATAAAACTAGCTTGGAGAGATGAACTGCAAAAGGAAGCCTATTCTCTAATCCTTTCTTTGCATCTCTTTATTCAGTTTGCTTTTAGATCAGTGTGCAGAAAGTCCCTGTATACTAACAAATCACAAATTGCAGAATCAGCAGTGGACTGATAAAACGAAAAAAAAAATCAGGCAAGGGAAAGAGATGTGTGCTTTAGGAGAGCTCTTTAAAGCTGCAACTACATTTTTAAAAAATTGCTTACCAGAAGAAGAATTTTAATGTACCTCAGTTCTTCCTCCCTTGAAATCACCAGCTGGCTCACAGCTGGGGGATGCGCTGCGGTGAAAAAGGTTTTGAGTGACGTTGGATGAAAACGTGTGCCAAATTCATCGTAAAAGCTTATGTTAACCAACAGTCTCTCTGCTCTTTTAACAGAAGTGTATGTTCTATGCCTCCTGTCTGGGAGCTGACAAGCAGCTCCTGATTGCCAGACATCTGTCACTGGCATGAATGGACAGTCAAAACCCACTATCCAGCACTGGGTTTAAAGATGGTTGGCTTCTGCATTTATGGAGAACAGCTCTGCTTCCAATAAAAAATTATTCAGAAAAATTTACTATCTCAGATCTCTTCTTCTGAGGACAGACTGGCTGCTTTGAAAGGGAAATATCTCCAAGAGTGATATGACTCTCATAGTGGCTGTGAGGACTTGAATGGAAAATTTACGCTTAAATATATTGACTGCAAATTGAGGTTAGGCTTGCAATACAGAAGAAGTACAAGTGAAATATATTTTCCCTTCTGAAAAACCAGTCAAGTAGACATGCTAGAACTGGAGCTGCAGCTCAGTGAGAAGGAAGCCAGCAGAGCTAGGGGGAAGCCTTGGCAGGATCTGCCACATGTGCTTACCCTGTTTGGGGGCATGTGGAATTGAGGCGAGAAATAAAGACTGCTGTGTGGCCAGCAGATCTGAACCACAGGTCCATCCTACCAAGCTGGACCAAATGCTAGTTTCCTGCAGAAACCAGCCTCAGGAGATGCTACTGCTGAACATGGCAGCATCTATATAAAAGTTACCTTTTACCTGTGTAGGCACATTTGGATCATATTTTGTTCAGTTTCTAACAGGATGCAGACTGACGAGGAAACAACAAGAGTCATCTGAACCCTGAGAGTAATCCACCATTCTTGCTGGCATAGTAAGTTCAGAAACCAATGGAAACCATTTGGCTGCCTTTACTGCACATCCAGCAAGGCCAGCAAGTTCTCATCTCCACTTGATGGAGGTGTTGGAACAACCAAAGTACTGCGCTGCTTATTGCCACATGGAGCTCCCATTGAACCTCCATAGTCTCAGGCAGTCTGGACTGTCAATAAAGCTTTGCATGGAAGAGTTGACCTGAAATTCTCCACTGCTTCTGTATGAGGACACAGTGATTCACTTATGTGAAACATTGTTCAAAAGCATTCCCTATTCTTCTGCCCTATGTTTATGTTCAACCCAAAATTGCGTATGCAATTATTAGTTTGTGGTAAACTGAGTAACTGTCAGGTTTTAAAGTGTGAAGAAAAAGCAGTTGCATTTTAAATTACTGTCTGAGGAAATTCCAAATTACGATAAGTGGTTTCCAAACAAATACTTAGGGGAATAGGTACTACATTTTATAAAGCAATTAGTTCATATCCAGGAGGAGGCATTGCTAATGCGTCATCAAGTAAGAGATGAACTAACTGTTAATGGCAGTATCATTAGTTAATAAAAGCAATGATTTTTGAGGCTAAATATGGGAAAAGATCATGTCACAAATGGAGCTACATCTTGTGGTGCAAGATAAACTGCTGCAATTCAGTTTCTGATTGATGATCAGTGATAAACAGGATCCACTGAGTTGTCAGAGGTAAAGCTGAGACACTGAAGGTTCTGCAGGAAGCAGGAAGCAGAAAGCATAGTTTTGTCACACTGACAAACACATAACCATAACCCCAGGGAATATAAATGAAGGTGATCACAAGCATCATCACTGGCTTTCAGTTGAACTTGGTCCTCATGAAATATAATATTTCTGTTTTCATATGTTGAGTCTTTAGGTAGCTCACGCTGTTGGATAGAAGTATAATATTAATACTGCTTTGAAATACATATTTCTGGACATATGGTATCTTCAATCTCAAGGATATTTCAGCAGTAGAAGTCATATGGTAGTTCATGAATTCTGGAGCATCATAAAATTACTGATCAAAAATATTCCAAATGGTAAAGCACAATACTTACATTTCCCTAGTCTTGCAAACAAAAAACCACTGATTGCCTGTGTATTGTTCTATAAAAAGAGAAATAAATAAATGAAAAACCACATGCTGGCAAGCTGAATGAACGTTACCAGAAGATGGCAGTGATGCCTTTTTGCAGCTGTAGCCAGCACGCCATTTACAAGAATAACCTAATTGCTGTACAGTTATATCATAGTAAAAAAGGGACATTGGTATAGTCAAACCAATTACCTCCTGGTATCTTTATCAGTCTATCTAATGTGGTACCATTTTTCAGTAATTTTTCAGTTCAGTTTTCTCTTATGTTTAGACTACAGTTTTTTGGGAAATCAGCCAAGCTCTAACAACATGAATAATATTTTAGTTGTAGCATTAACAACAATTTGGCACACCTTAAGTCTGATAATTTCCAAATTAGGAGAATCTCATTGGAGACAATATTCTCATCACTCACTAGATCTAAGCAACCCTTGTTTGCTTCAGCTTTTTGCTAATTTAAAGCCTCTGTGAAATAATAGCAGAAAATGTAATGAGGGTAATTTAACATAAAGAAGAAAATGAATTTTATTGTATCCACTTTATAGCAGTATTATGAGTTCCAAGATGCTAGACCACAATGTGTTATATTAGAGGGGAACTCCCTAATCTCAGCAGAATGATGCTATGCTTGCAAAATGCCTCTAATTTCATGTCGCGATGGAAGCCTGACAGTCATTCTCTTTCCTGGATGATAGAGCAAGGAGCTATACAAAGAGAAAATCAAGGTTTCTGCTTTTAATTTCATAGGTCACAGAATTATGCCATCATAAACTAGACAAATGAGTGATTTGTGGAAGGTATGTGATGCCTTTTGCCATAAAGCCTGTCACCCCTACACACTTCATTGTCTCATCAAGAATGAGCGTCTGCTACTGCCAGTACTGCTGTGATCCAAAAGCCTTTCTATCAAAGGTGATGCTGCTCATCAACAATTCAGCAATAATAATATGATCTGCCCATTTAATTTTTCTTAGAAGAATAAAGGCTTTTTATTGGAATTGTACAAATGAACTCAATATTATTGGCAATAATACTGCCTTAAATCTTTTTTTCTTTGCCAGTTACAGATTCCCTAAGCTCCTTATTGCTATGTAAATGTGAAAAACTCAAACCTTAGCAATGGATTGGAAGCGCTGATTCTCCTAAAGTCCCCTAAGCAAACTGAACACTGAGTTGCCATGTCAAGCCTGTTAAGTCATTTGAAGGAATTTGGGAAGTCAGCACACTGGGGTAATTTCCTGGCAATTCATCTATAATGTCTACTGCCTGTTCCAATTTCTGACACATAGATATATTATACCCAACTGTGACCAGCCTGCATAAACCGTAAACTCTTTGGAAAATATAGAATGTGAAGAAGTAGGCTTTCTTAGTACTTTTAGAAAGGTACATAAATCATATTGAACTTGAAATAACAGATGACCTGCTCTTGAATGGCTGAATACCTGTGCATATTTTTATCTAAGGACTGAATGTAAAATATGTCGATAATGTAACAGGACTAATATTTAAAATTATTTCACAGTGCTTGCCAAATACCTAAGCACCTGAAGCAATCTTCAACATATGACTCAGTTTCTTGTTTGTCTAACACAAACTTCTCCCATTTATAGAAAATGACTTAAAGGATTTTTAAAATATGCTTGATTTTATTTGAATTTGTGGATGACTTTTGGATGTCCCATCCTGAAAGTTTTTGAGGCCAGGTTTAGATGGGATTTTGAGCAACCTGGTCTAGTGGAAAGTGTCCCTACCTATGGTGGGGGGGGTTGAAATTAGATGACCTTTAGGATCTATTCCAACCCAAACAATTCTATGTAGTGGAAAGTGTCCCTACCTATGGTGGGGGGGTTGAAATTAGATGACCTTTAGGATCTATTCCAACCCAAACAATTCTATGATTTTTTGATTCTATGAATTTAGTAGGCTCCTGGTGTATATTTTAAATTATGCCTTTATGGAAGGGATAAAATGTCACTGGAAGTTTGTTGGGGGTTTATAATAAAAGCAAGTGAGAAACTTTTAAAAGATCAAGAGAATTAATACTAAATGCAGCTAAAATTTAAAGTTCATGGAGTACTCTGAAGGCTTTTGAATGCATCTCAGTCAGAAATCTGTGAGTAGGACTTCAGGTCTTTGCCATGTGGAAATACTTTCTCTTATGAAGTTGTAATTCTGAATTCCAAAACACTCATGTCATGACAGACACAACTCATGCCCAAGGAAATGTATAATTATTTTATTAATATTGATCCACTACATTTTGAATTTTGATATTTGTTTTGTTTTGTTTTCAAAGGTGAACAGAATTGTTTGGTGGTTAAAAGAAAGCTGGTGTAGAAAGCTAAAGGTGTCCACTGTATTTGAAAAGGGAAGTATTCCCCTGACAAATATATTAATCAATTACAGTCTTTCTCAGCCTATTGAAACTAATATTTTTTTACCATACGTAGTGTTTTTTCAGGTCCCACATCAAGTCCTCTATTTTCTTCCTGTATGAATTAAANTATTTTTCAGATTTTGTCACTTTTTATTTTTATGGTAGCAGTAAGAAAAAAAAATAAAAATTCTACTGAAAACAAATGTTTATTTCTATCTCTTCTCCATTGAAATAATCAGAACACCTCATTTTAGACAATGTTTGGATCGTAATTTGTTTGTTTGTTTGTTTTTAAGCCCCTACTCATCCTGCTCTCTTTGCAATGGTCAGTGGTGTTGCATTGAAGGAAGAAAACTTAAAAGAAATATTTTGATGGTTATGTATAAACTAAAATCAGTTTTAAATACTCTCTGGTTAGGATGATTTATACTAGTTTCTGCTGTAATTTGTCTATTAAAACAATCAAATGCAAAGTTCACTCTCTGATGACTGAAGAATTGGATTGTGCAGAAAATAAAATAACAGCAGAGCAAAAAAATCTCAGCTGTAGGCTATAGACAAAAAAGGAACATAAAAAAAGGTCTCTGTTAAAAAGAAAAGCAGTGACAGAAGAATCATTTCTACGTTCTGGAGACCTCTTGAAAAACAATGACCCTGGTAACTGCGCAGACAAAGAACACTCTATTAGTGAGCATTAACTTCAGGACTGCAGCCAAGGGACAGATATTAGGAAATGAATAAAGCACTAAAAATCTCTTTCGCTCTCAAGACTTTGGAAATATAATGACAAATTAATTCCGAGGAACCATACAATCATGTGCTACAATCTTGTCAATTCACAAGCTAAAAAAGGTTATATGAGGTCAGCATTTGGATGCAAACTGCTCTTGGGAGCGTCTGGCTCAGCAAAGTCCAAACTTCTTAGACTAAAGGCCAAGCACAGCATTCTATCATATCAAAGGGCTGATATCCTCTTTTGGGGCAGATTCTATTATCTTTTCTTTAGGTAGCTTAAATGAAGAACAGAGAGTTGAAAGCCTAAGTCAAGTTTTCTAGTGGAAATTCATGTGCACTGCAGGAAAGTAATTACATCTTATAGTAAGAGACGGTGTAAAGAAAAAATAACAGCCAAAAGCTGAAAATGAGAAATTCTCAATGGTGACTGAAGACTTCAACTCTTCTACTGTAGAGACTCCCAAGGTAAATAATGAGACAGGTTTTTCAATATAAAATTGGTTTACATTAAAAAAAAAAAAAGACTTAAAAATAAATAAATATTCATAAAGGTAAATTTAGAAAAGAATACTTGGAAAGGATAGAAACATTTTCACTTACACTTTGGTTAGAATTTCTCTCCCTTAAATTAACCTCTAATATGAGATGCTCTTTGAGCTTGTTTTCTATGCTCCCTGATAACCAGTAGGACAAGATAGAAACAGTTCTAGACAGAGGCTGCTAATTTTCTTCTTAAGACATTGTTTGTGGGCTTGCCTTCCAGTTTCTCCTGAGCGTTTAGAAGAA